>CALNVZ010000174.1:74661835-74678496 GCA_940671915.1 Paracentrotus lividus | reverse complement strand
AAGAAATATAAAGGATATCCAACTTGATTTTGACAGCGCATAGTTTGTCGTTTAATTTTGCCCTGACGTTTTTGTGGAAAAAAAATAAGAAATTAGAATTAAGTAAATACAGCTAGTAATAATTAAATACACAAAATGTGCGCGTTTTAAGAATAGTCTGTGAAAGTAATGTTTGTCACCCTGTTATAGATTTGTTAAGTTCTCGACTTTTAAATTACTAGTACAAAAGATAATCAATATAGCAACATGTGAAGGCAAAGAATGTTCAAGAACAAAGTGTGCAGTACATTATGGGCCCTGTTTAATGAATCAAATTGATTGCTGATTCTTGGAACTAACACGAATCTAACAACAACTGTATTGTCTCACAATACTTACTACATATGGTTCTAGGACATGACTACTCCAGTCATAAGTTGACCCCGAACGATATAGCCACCCGACAACTATTCCCAGCCAAATATTCTACCCCTAACCGAACGCCTAACCTCGATTCTGGGGTAGATGTGCGTCGGATGGCGAGGGTAATTATCCAGAGGAGTAAGTCAGTATACGGCATAATGTACAAGACCAGTGCTAAGTTAATACAGATATAATATCAACACTTTAGCATCATCATGTCAATCGTTCGCATATGATCTAGAAATATTAGTAGCACACAAGTCATCGCTAGCGGTGATTGCTGGGCCTGCATGAAGTTTCGCCAGTTTTGCATTTATAACATAATCATAATGTTAAATTATTACCAGTATAAACAAACTGTAACACCGTATTTCCAAACACCCCCATCGCACTTTTGACCGTACCCGAGGACAGGACGAGATGCGCCCGTAACTAGGATTTTATGAGAGGGTTCGAAATCTGCAAAAGTGGCCAAAAGCGTAATTAAATCTTGTTTACGTCACGCAAGGCGAGTAAAAAGGTTATAAAAAAATTTGGTTTACGTACGCTGGACCGCGCGATAAGGGTGGGGGGGGGGGGCGGGGGGGGGGGGGTAGGGGGGGGTAGGTTTCACAAATTTCTCCCTTCGCCCATAAGAGAGTACATATGTTAGCTATAGGGTAGGCTAGGAGTAGTTCGATCGGCCCCAAGAACATTGAAGTAAGCAAAGAAAAAATATTTTTATTTCCCATTTTTTTTTTTTTTTTGTTGTAAAGCGGACCCCGGTTCGCCAGCGGGGGGGGGGGGGGGTTAACCCACCCGCCCCCCCTAGTTAACGTGGCCGGAGAGTGGGAGAGTGGCAAATACAGTGTAACTTAGTGTCATAGTGACTTACGTGCAGTTTGGGGAGTATATCCTAAATAATGGGCCGTTCGTATGTATTTTGTTTATCATTTGGAAACATGTTTGGGAAATATCATAAATTATGAGTAATTAATGATTAATCAATTTGATTGAATTGAATTCACTCAATTATTTCATTGCTCTGCATACGACAACGTAGGGGAGACTGGGGTAATTATGGCCCCCTTTTCCACATTTCCTATTACTACAATTAAATGAAAAGCCCAATAATATTCTTAATTGTGTAAAAATATAGTCACTCTATATACCTACAATATACAAAGAAAAGTATAAACTTGTCACTTCTCATTTGCATATTAATTACCATTATGTTAACAACTTTGTGGGGCCATAATAACCCCACGGGTTGGGGTATTTATGGCCCCTATTGTCATGACTGTATATATCAAAAGATATTATGCTAATTAGTTATGGTAATGTAAAATAAATGTTGTAGGGTATACCTAATACACTTATTAACCACCAACAATGATTTAATCAATAATTGGTTCAGCCAAAATATTGAAATTTTGCAGTCATAGCAATACATATATTTATGTACATAATTATTCAAGTTAATGTCCACATCTGCGCTTTAATATACACTATAAATATGCATTGGGGGCCATAATTACCCCCAAATTACGTTTTCAATTTGATCCCTCTTTACAGCTCTACTATTGAATATATTCAAGTGGAAGTTTTTTGTTGTGTTTGTTAGTTCCTATTGTTTCTGTTTCATTCAAAATTTCATCTTAAATTATTTTAATTAATGATATCACACCCCAAACAAAAATTTCTAACGAACAGAATTGTGATTGCCGTACATTTTAGACTCCCTAAGAACAACATTCGAAGTAAATGGCTTATTTTTCTGATATGATAGTAGGTAGAGTTTAGCTAGGCATGTGTAAAAAAATTAATTATCATTGTGTAATGCAGCAAAGAATTATAAGCTATCAAAGACAAAGGGGCCAACAGGGCCATAATTAACCCAGTCTCCCCTATATCAAAAGTCGGTACTAAGCCATGTCACGTGTACGAAATAGGAGTAGCTCGTTGTTTTAAACCTTAAAATAACGTTGTTTGTCCGAAAACGAATGTCGTCAACCTGGGAAAGATATGAATTTCGTTATAATCGTATCAGACTAAGGAAATCATATTAATGTTTGAAGTAACGTAGGCAATTTCCCTCTCGGAATAACGAATCATAACGGGAAAGAAAAAAACAAAATAATGAAGAATTTTTGGAAGGGGGAAATATACAAAATTGAACCCACAGTGAATTTTGAAAATATTACCTAAAAGGCCATACCTACTTATAATACGCATGGCACATCATTGGCGTATTTTTTAAGGTGAGCATAAAGGTAGCATAGAAAAGTAATCAATGTCGAAAAAAGTATTTCTAATCTTCTGTACATAAATCAATTATAAAGTGACATTTCAATTCTACTAATATAGGGAGAGGAGAGGAAAGTTACTCCCGTGAAATGTGTAACTGTTGTTGGAACCCTAACCCTATATGATCAGAGTTCAGACGACTTCTTCCCGAAAAAACAAAACAAAACAACAACAAAAACAAAATACACACACACACACACACACACACACACACACACACACACACACACATTAAAAAAAACCCATTCAAGGGAAGTCCACCGTGGAAGTATATATATACACAACAAAAAAAGTAAGTCCCCCCCTAATCAACATGGTGTAACTTTTGAACGAGTATGTTTTGAGTACAATAATTTGGAGGGAAGTTTTACCCACTTATTAAGGGTTACCTTCTGTGAAAAATGACATCGATCGCGTGAGACATGCATGAGTGATCAACGTTTAAAGCAAAAATGGACATTTTAAAAGTCACAAGGTCATTTTGGAGGCTGTAAAAATAACAATTTTGTAAAATTTTCTTTTACTTTGCTTTTAATTTTTTGGTGCATTTATCATCCAAAATTTGATCATCCAACACCAATCCCGATACATTTAATATTTTTCATGGATGAGTGAGCACAATTTTAAGAATTATGTTCAGGCCTCCAAAATTGTAAAAATAAACAATTTTATTAAAAAATTGACATCAGATATATCATTAACATTATCGACACATTTGTGAGAAAATGAGCACTATTCGTCGTGTCATGGACGAGTGAGCACACTTTAAAGGTGAATTTTGTGACATTTGTAATGACAATTTTGCCTTTAACATGTGTTTATTCATGCATGACGCAAAGCTTTATCTTATTTTCGCACATAACTTAGTCGATGAGTGTATAAACATAACCGCCAAACCATATTACTCAACATCTTTTGTTAAAAAGTTCCAGCATGTTGATTTGGGACTTGTTTTTGCTTCGAGATTGTACACAATGTCAATGGAGACGAAATCAAAATTGTAACAAAATTGAACTTCGGCTTATTCATTGATGATTTTTTTAATTCTACTAGAGTTTTTTTCACGAAACTTGGCACACAACTTCAGTGTGGTGCTAACTAACAGTAACAAATGCTAAATGAGAATCTGATAAGGCATGAGGTGGGGCCAAAGCTCTGAAATTCCTTCTTATTACATATTTTCTAATACTTCTGCTCACTGAAGCATAAAATACTGGAATTTTCGTGAAACTCGAATCAAATGAACTATCCAAGAGGTCTGTGACAATTATCGAAAGTAAGCGATTGAATTTTAGTCCACAAACGAAAAAAATGGCTTTCACGAATCACGTGTTCATTGAAGCGTGAATTTTTAATAAAATGCCATAGCATCATTTGAAAAAAAATATTTGACATACATATGACAAAAAAATGTTGATAAAACGATTTTATTACACAAAATGGAGCAATACTTACATAAGGAATTTGAAAATATCCCTTTTTGCTTTTATTAAGTGTTCATTCAACCGTGTATTGATGAATATTGTTTAAAACACTCTTCCTGATTGCATATTCCGTCATAATCAATCATTTTAAAAGTAAAAATGTGTGAAAAATGCAGTTTTTGCAAATTTTACCTAATGTTCATCCAACCGTGAAATTTAATGCAAAAGACGTTTGACGTGTTAGAATATAAGTGCAACAACCCTTCTGAACATATCTTTTGTTAAAAGTTTGAATTTGTTCCAATATTATTGAATTTAAAGTTATGAAACTGACCTGTGACTTTTGAAAAGAGACATTTTCGTCTTTTGACTGTGCTCGTTGAAGCATGACATAACGAATTTCAGTAAATTTACCAAAATGGAAGCTGATAAAATTACCTACAATCACATGTAATAACATTCGTGAAACTCCTCTTGGTTCAAAGTTACATCATTTTCATTAGGGGGGGGGGACTTACTTTTTTTTGTTGTGTAATATATATATATATATTATATATTTTTTTTTTGGGGGGGGGAGGGGTAAATACTCAGAAAATGAAGAAAAATACCAGTGAAAGTTTGAAGAAAACCCCATGATAGGATAGGAAACATGTGAAGTCACTTGCGAGCTACGAAACGTAACTTTCCCATTCTATTGTGTATACTGCGAATTCAATTAGTTTACTTTATAAAAGCATAAATATTAATCATATTAGCTATACATTTGATACAACACTAAACCCATGTTTTGGCTATATACAAGCCTCTATGTATGAAATAATGTAAAAACATTAAGAACGTAAATTTATTGAATTTATTTTGCATAACGTAATAAGAGACTTGAGAGAGCAGGTCGCAAATAACTTCACAAAATGTTGATACCCATCACTTATCATTTGATGGA
Source organism: Paracentrotus lividus (assembly GCA_940671915.1). NCBI lineage: Eukaryota > Metazoa > Echinodermata > Echinoidea > Camarodonta > Echinidae > Paracentrotus > Paracentrotus lividus. The sequence goes on along the minus strand of CALNVZ010000174.1, from coordinate 74,673,441 downwards.
TTTTCTTACCAAATTTTCACTGTAGGCCTACATGTCCCTCATTTCTCAGCTAGAATTCAAACTAAACCCCTCCAAAAAAGTTCCGCAAATCGACTTTGGTCCATCATAACTTATGAGGTACTTCATAGTTATTCCCGATATTCATACCATTGGAAAAATAATTTCTTCCCCTTTTTTATTGAAATCCTATTTGTAATGATTGTATCATGCTTCAATGCACAGAATAACACAATACGAGGAAAAGTAAAAAGTCAAATGTTGTAAAATGCATTTTTATCGATCACATTCAGTGACATTGAAGTTCCGCAACTCAAATTTAGGCCCTGATAACTTTTGGGGTATTTTGTAATTTTTATTGAATTTTCTACCATTGTCAAGTTCATTTATTCTTCTTTTTATTGATACCTAATTTGTCATGGTGATGTCATGCTTGGGTCCACAGAACCCCTTAATACCACCTGAATGCAAGGCAAAGCGGAAGATAATGTTCAGTTTAAAGTTCTGTTACACAACTTTGAACCTGTATACATTTTAATGTTGATTTTAATCACTTTCATTTTTATAGCATTGAAAAGTTCTTTTATTCCTCTTTTTATTGATACCCTATTTGCAATGGTTAAATCATGTTTGAAAGCACATAATTCATGAATATGATGCAAAGTAAAAAGTAAAAAGTTGCGAAATGTATTGTTATTGCTCGATAATTGTCACAATATTCATTCAATTTACAACATTTGACTTCTGACTTGTCCTAACATTCAAGTGTTCTGTGCTTGGAAGAACAACACTATCGTTACAATTAGGGTATCATTGAAAAGAGGAATAAATTAACTTGACAATGGTATAAAATTCAATAAGAATTAGAAAATATCCCAAAAGTTATGAGGGCCCAAAGTAGAATTGCGGAACTTCAATTTGATCAATAAATTTTGCAACAACTGACTTTTTACTTTTCTCCATATTCTGATATCTTGTGCATTGAAGCATGACACAATCATTACAAATAGGATATCAATAAGAAGGGGAATAAATTATCATTCCAATGGTATGAATGTCAGGAATACCAAAGGCATTGCTGAAAAGTTATCATGGCCCAATGTCGATTTGCGGAACTTTTTGTGAGGGGTTTATTATGATGTCAGGGAATAACACCCAAACTTACAAAACTTAATACAAAACTTACAAATACAAAACATTAGTTTTAAGCTTTCTGGCAGGATACTGTATTATGTTTAACAAAATCGCCACGTGATAGCCTGACTTAAGGAAAGTACAACACTAAACGTAATGTAAAGGACTGGACTGGATTTGATGAGTGCATTCCCTGTATTGCAATTTGAACCTGAACAGAAGCACACGTAACCAGTAAAGCCAAGAAAAGTTCCATTTTGTACGCCAGCATCGATTTCTTGTTCGTAGGTTCCGATGTAAGGTTCAAGATCCTGATCGTCTAGGCACTTGTCGACTTCGTAGCCGCATGATCGGATGAAAAACCGTGTATGCACATCACCATCTGACGTATGATGAGGATAAAAGAAAAAAAGAAAAAGAAAAAAAAAGAGAGAGTAGAAATCATCAAAAATACAAATTTCATCGTTTCCTCAATGTGACACATAGTATATGATCGCAGTGTCCATTATTTTTTTTTTTTGGGGGGGGGGGGGGTGGATCGTAATGCTTGTATACATACACGCATATAAATATGAAGGAAACAAAATCAAGTTAGTATTGTATAATGCGAGAGCGAAGCGCGAGCTGAAAACTTTCTCAATAATTATGACATAAAATGGCCAACAAACGCAATCTATATAAATATGGACGAATTCCAGTTAGGCCTATATAATGTGTGAGCACGAAGAAAACTGTCTCAATAAAAGTGAACTAATGAGACAGGATACTTGAAGCCTCATCATTTGCTCATGAGAGCGCGAAACGGGGAGGGAGTTGGTGTTTAAAACGTACGATCGTGACGTTAATACTTTTATGCAAGCATAAAACATGAATAAATTCAAGTACAGTTTGCACTTATATTATGCGAGCGCGAAGAGCGAGCTAAAAATTTCACGCAATTTTCAACAGTTATTTGAAGCATCATTTGAGAGCAAAGTAGCAACAAATTTGAAAAGAGGGAATTTAGCCCCCGGAGAATAGTGGAAGTGAATTATATAATCAATGGTCCAAATCCCCGAAACATCTGCGCTTCCATTATCTACACAGTATATTGTGTATTACATGATTACTAAAGTATATCAGGCACCCACGAGGAAGATTAACGACAGACTGAGAAAATTATGGATTTTTTTTAATGTCAGAAATATGCATTTTAGACTGCAAAATAATTTAATAATGTCATGAAATAGTTTTATATGATAACGAATTTGATTAGATTTATTTGCACATTGTATGATGCTTTTCATTTTATTGATATCAAAATATTGGGGGAGGGGGTGATTGTACACACCACCCCCCCCCCCCCCCCCCACACCAAAATTATTGGGGGATGTTAGAGATTGGCCCCAGACGTAAATAATAATTTTTTATTTATACACGTCAGATATTACCCAACCCCCAAGATATCCTTATTAAACTAATCTGTACCCATGTTAAGGCGAAAGTAGACATTAATCGCAGTTTAATAATTATACTTACACTCATCGAATAAGTACTTGAATGTTGCGTTCATGACCATACACCCGCCTCCAGGGCATTCGGTAATATCCGTTAAATTTCGGTTATTTTCGCAGCCAAAATCGGGACGGTCGTGACCATCGTAAGATGAGTTGCTTTCTGTTCTCGTACTCAGGCATGAATAGCAGTAAGTGGATAAGACTGTAGTTGTGATGAGGAGGGGTAGTGGTTAAAATGATATAATAGAGAGGGAGAATAAAAAGATACATGTATATCATCTGAGGTTATAAATGAAGAGATGTGAGACATGAAACAGAAAAATACGTATAGTCTAAATTGTATTGAAGCTGGTGTATAGCATGTATAGTTGGTTAATCTATAAAAAAATAAAAATAAAAAAAATAGATAAATAAATTAAAAAAAAATTAAAATAAAATAAAAAAGAAGAAGAAGAAGAAGAAGAAAAAAGATTTCTTTGAAATAATTATAATTGAGAGTTTATATAACAAAAACACATTACACATATCAAGTTACCGGGTCCTGATATATATTATTTTTATTAAAAAAAAAAAATAGATTTCTTTGAAATTATTATAATTGAGAGTTTATATAACAAAAACACATTACACATATCATAATGTCACCGGGTCCTGATATATATTATTTTTATTTATTTTTTTATACACAAACGTACGGGAGGGAAAAATTCAGGATATTTCGTATGTACCTCTTCGACATGAATTAGCTAAATCTTTTCCTTTTTTTTTTTTTTTTTTTTTTTTTTTTTTAGTAAAGTGTAACCCACCTAGCCTATAAGTAAATAATATTGTTGTTATAAAATTTGGTGATAATCAGTAGGTCTGAGGAACCAAGCACAAAATCTTCTTTACATATTTTTGCACCATTTGTCTGAGATTGAAAGAGTAATAGTTTCTTTAAAAGAAAGCTATTACTCCCTTCCCGATCACCATGATCACTACCGTATTGATAGTAATGGTGTATTATCAACAAGTTTGATTGACGCCCTTACATTTGCCCCGTACAACCCAAAGGATAATGTTCTTTTCATATAATATTGAGTAATACAGTGCGTTTCAGAAAAAAGGTAATCCATTTTTAGAGGGCCCATATTCCAAGCTCATTTGTTTTTGCTGTTCATATGTTACATATAATTGAACATGAACTCTCCACCTTTCCAATGGTACCTTTCTTGAATCATAAATGTAAAGCATAAGTGAGTAAATTGCAAATGACAATTACGGTACAGAATCAATTTTTTCCAAGTTTTAAGGAAATGAAAGAACACAGAGTGGATCCTTTCAAAGGAGTCACACATCACCGCACGCAATCCTATCCAATGCTCTGGGAAGCAGGGGCAGCATTCACTCAGTCTTCTTCCATTTCCTTAAAACCTGGGAAAAAATGATTCTGTACTGTCATTTTCATTTGCAATTTACTCAGTTATGGTTTACATTTATGATTTAAAAAAGGTACCATTGGAAAGTTGGAGAGTTCAGTTTCAATTATTTCTAACATATGAATAGCAAAAACAAATTAACATGGAATATGGGCCCTCTAAAAATGGATTACCTTTTTTCTGAAACGCACTGTACATAATTTGCCTTTGGTAAGAAAACAATATAATCCAGTAAATATCTGTGTCATGTATGTGCTGATCTTAAGCACAGTTATTAACCCGATTGCATTATGCCAGTGGTGTGGGACTACCGTTGGTTATATATGAACAATTTCCTGCCTCTTTTTGCGAACTAGTATTTAATTGCGTTTATAATATACCCAACAAAAAAAGTAAGTCCCCCCCTAATCAAAGTGATGTAACTTTTTAACAAAGAGGAGTTTTACGAATTTTATTACGTGTGCTTGTAGGTAATTTTATCAGTTTCCATTTGAGTGAATTTTACTGAAATTCGTTTTGTCATGCTTCAATGAGTACAGTCAAAAGGCAAAAATGTCACTTTTCAAAAGTCACAAGGTTAATTTCATAACTTTAATTTAATATCATTTGAACAAATTCAGACTTTTCAACAAAAGATATGTTCAGAAGGGTTGTTGCACTTAATTTCTAACACATCAAACGACTTTTGCATTAAATTTCACGGTTGGATGCACATGAGGTAAAATTTGCAAAAACTGCATTTTTTTACACATTTTTACTTTTAAATATTATTGATTATGACGGAATATGCAATCTGGAAGAGTGTTTTGAACAATACTCATCAATTCACGGTTGAATGAACACTTAATAAAAACAAAAAAGGATATTTTCAAATTTCTAAGATAAGTATTGTTCCATTTTTATGTAATAAAATCATTTTATCAATATTTTTTTGTTATATGTATGTCAAATTATTTTTTTCAAATAATGTTATGGCATTTTATTAAAAATTCATGCTTCAATTAACACGCGATACGTGAAAAGCCATTTTTCGCTTGTGGACTAAAATTCAATTGCTTACTTTGAATAATTGTCACAGACCCTTTTGGATACTTCATTTGATTTGAGTTTCACGAAAATTCCAGGGTTTTACGCTTCAGTGAGCAGACGTTATTAGAAAAACACCCAACTAAGAAGAAATTTCAGAGCTTTGGCCCCACTCCGTGCCTTATCAGATTATCAATTTAGCGTTTGTTCCTGTTAGTTAGTACCACCCAGAAGTTGTGTGCCAAGTTTCATGAAAAAACTCTCAATAGAATTAATAAAAATCATCAATGAAATTAAGCCGAATGTCAATTTTGTTAAAATTTTGATTTCCTCTCAATTGACATTGTGTACAATCTCGAGGCAAAAATAAACCCCAAATCAATATGCTGGAACTTTTTAACAAAAAGGTGTTGAGTAATATCGTTTTGCAGTTATGTTTATACACTCATCGACTAACTCATGTGCGAAAATGAGATAAAACGTTTGCGTCATGCATGAATAAACATACGTTAAAGGCAAAATTGTCATTTAAAAAGTCACAATAGTCACCTTTAACGTGTGCTCACTCGTCCATGACACGACGAATAGTGCTCATTTTTTTCACAAAATGTGTCGATAATGTTGATGATAATATCTGATTTCAATTCTTTAAATAAAATTGTTGGATTTTACCATTTTTTGAGGCCTGAACATAATTCTTAAAATTGTGCTCACTCATCCATGAAAAATGATTGAATGTATCGGGATTGGTGTTGGATGACCAAATTTTGGATGATAAATCCACCAAAACAATTAAACACTAGGTAAAAAGGAAATTTTACAAGTTTGTTATTTTTACAGCCTCCAAAAAGACCCATATGACTTTTGAAAATGTCCATTTTTGCTTTAAACGTTGATCACTCATGCATGTCTCAAGGGATCAATGTCATTTTTTCACAGAAGGTACTCAATAAGTGTAGAAAACCTCCCCCCCCCCCCCCAAAAAAAAAAAAAATTATTGTGCTCAAAACAAGTCCGTTCAAAAGTTACATCATTTTGATTAGGGGGGGGGGGGGACTTACTTTTTTTGTTGGGTATAGCTTCATACAAATGTATTAGCAAATTAGCTGGGAAACATTGTATTTCTATATGAGTTGAAATAAAAAAAATCCTGTTGTAGTCGTTATTGTAGATTGAAATGTATCGGGAAAGGATAATTACACTTCACTTTAGAATTCGTGTATGCTTTAAGCCTCATGAATCACCAAAATAATAATAAGAATAAAAAAATATTTGTTATTTTTTTTCTTATTAGGGTCATATTATGATTATGATAGTAATTTAAAAACAACATAGACCTTTTTGCTACAACATTCTTCTTCAATGGCATAACAAATTATTTGGAAGCTCACTATACTAACAAAAAAAAAAAACCCTCTTCTACTGGAGAATTTTTCCTTTAAAAAAAAAATCGAAATGACAGTTAGATATATTTATGAAGCATTCATTATATAAACACAATTTTCGTTTTTAGAAGAAGATAAAATATTCTGCACCTGTCATGATTTACAAAAAATTTCGAATGATCTCATATGGTAAATTTATGAAGATCATGATTCATTCGGTCTGTGTTCAAAACAATATTTTTCTCTACATGTATCAGATTACGAATTATTTTATATAAAACCATAAATAGTACAAACCTGATTGAACAACAGAGAGTATCAGTGCCATAATCGTCGTTAGATTGCGTAAATCTGAAGGCAAGAAAACAAAACCTTACGACGTTAAGGGCAAGAGTGAAAAAACTGGGTAACCAAATTATACTTTTAGAAATCAGGTTACCAAAACTACTTTCAAAAATAGGTCGAATTGGGGGAAAATGAGGATTAAAAAAAAAAAAAAAAAAGCGTTAAACAAAACATCATTTGACTTTTGTAGAAATCATCCATCAAGTACCTTTGCTTGTTTTAGAAAGAAAGATTTTCGACGTTCAAATGAAATATATTTTTAACTTAAGTTTTGTTATACACAAGCTGTTCATGTTTCATTTAGGAACATATGAAATGTCTGCTTAATTGCATTGGCATTCTAACATTTCAAATGTTTATGCTCTCTCATTGGATAAGTTTACATATCGGGAGAGAGAGAGAGAGAGAGAAGGAGAGAGAGAGAGACTAAGCGAAGGGGGAGGGAAGGGGTCACGAACTGGCAGGCTTGTGTAGCACCACCTTAAGTCCTCAACTACTCAATTCTGCCCTGATTCCTAATCCATAATGCAACATCCTGAGAAATGTATTCTTATGATACTAAGATCGCAATTTAATGACAGCACCAACTCACTACTCATACTTAATATCCCAATAATAATGTAAACAAGTTGTAAACCAAGTATTCCCTCTCGCCCCCCCCCTCAAAAAAAAAAAAAAAAAAAAAAAACATTTTAGTTTCCTCGATACAAATGAAATTAAAGGCTATTCTAATCAATCAAATATTGATATCTCAAGTATATTTTAGACTAGCTATTTACAAAACACAGTCAATGAGAGTGTTGGTCAGTTCGCTCTCGCTTTAATATCTGCACCACTGTTGATTCAAAGTATTTGCTTCTGGGAAGGTTTACGGAGACTGTACCCTGTGGTATACGCCACTGATCTTGAAAATAATCAAATGTGTCTGCTTAATAGCCAAGTAACTCCGACCAGTTATACACTCTTTCAGAAATAGATTGATATTAAACTGTTATCGCAAATAATCCATTGGTTTTCAGACGGTTATCCCATGTGACTTGGGGTATATATCAAGTTGCATGATGCCGAGGAGAAACTAGTTGAGAACTGAGCATGGTGAAGTAGAAAGGAGATCGTTAAGAACATGTACCCGACCGTCATAAGTACATGAATACTATGAGAGATAGTTTAGGAAAATGTTCATATTAAGTGTCACTTCTAGAATTTCATTTTATTCAATTTGAGTGGAAAGACGAGCACGTCTCTCTTTTGTTTTTAATATCGACAAGATCGGGTTGGTATTGCACAATGCCATGTCAAGAGGGGTTGCCTAAGACATCTCTGTTTCCAGCAATGAATATCATTATAGCCTCCATTGTAAATACGATGTCAAATAGGCATCCATGTCCGATGTGTTCCATTACACACACAGGGACCGCGGAGCCGGGGGGGGGGGGGGGCTGGGCTGCAGCCCCACTTTTTTAGCCAACGTGTACAAAATGCAAAATGACCACATTTGTGATTTTTAGCCTGTTCAGCCCCCCCTTTGGTTAGCCCCTCCACTTTCAAAATGCGCTCCGCGGCCCCTGACACACGCACTCACTCACACACACACACATAACAACGAACAAAAACCCACACACCCCATACACACACACACACACACACAAGCACACACACATAAAAATCACCCACATATATGCGAAGGAAAATGTTATTTCCCCCGAAATTTGATAACAAAATTGTAACTTTTATATATTTCTTCTTTTCTATATACAAATGTTTGGTACTGAGCTCCAGTGCTCGGGGGATCGTATCAAACAAAACCCTAAGTATCAAGTAATTAATTAAATGTTACAGAGGAATGTACACTGTCCTCATAAAGGTGGAATATTTTTTTGCCGCTACAGCGACATGATTTTGCTCTGACTTTAATTTCTTGATATTGTTTGTCCTGCTTTTACTTTTTGGGACCCTGGCTATTTTGGACATTCTCCAACCTTCACGTGGACCTTTTCCAAGAAGTTTTGTCAACCCCGTGATGCCCATTTTTGTCATTTTTTTCATTTTGGGGCCCTTTTTGTTTCCCGGCGATCAAGCCCCTAAGTCTACCCAGGAATCGCGACTGAGGTGTATGTTTTATATGTTTTTAGTTAAATCTATAATTCTGGGGACAGGCTTAGGTTCTTGTCTAGGGGAGGGGTTGAAGTAAAAACGAGATTGGTGGAAATTCGAAATATTTTATTCCATCTTTATGCTGAACAAAAGAATGAAAAACCACTTTAACCCTTAAATATATCATTTTCCCTTAAATTCTGTTTAGCTTTGATGACAAGGCTGTAATAGTCATTATTGATATATTTATTTTGATTTATGTTTGGTTAAGATTTTACAATACAATTAGTGAAGATAGAATTCCATGGTGTAGAATGAATAAAATGAATGTTGACCCCGATCAAAATAATTTTGACCTCCCTAGACAAAGGGTCGAGTCTGTAAATAAATCTAGATTAATTTAAAGAATCAAATCTCCACCTTAGACGTGTTTCCTTGGGGTAGGCTGAGGGGTTGGTGGGTCGCGTGAACAAAAAGGGCCCTAAAAGAAGAAAAATGACAAAATGGCATCTTCTGGGGTGACAAACTTTTTGAAGAAAATCCCGGGAAGGTTGAGGGAACGTCCAAGATATACCCAGGATCCCGAAGTGAAGCGGTGACAAACAATTCAGAAATTAATAACGGAGCAACATAATGTCGCTTGAGCCAGAAAAAAATATTCCACCTTTATGACGAACAGTGTAATATCATTTGGAAGAGCAGACCAAAAAATCAAACTAGCTTTTGGAGATGCATTTAGAATAAAGACATGAGATAGTTCTGGATTAAGTTCCGCAACTAGTATGTCATCATTAAGTCAACACTAAGATTTACTGATTCATCTCCATCACATAACAAACAAACGTCTCTACAAATCCTTTTCCCAAAGAGAATGGGGCCAGCTTAGGTTTAAGAGCCGTCATTCAAATTGTTTATTGCCTACGCCCATAATACGTGAAAATTAATTTTTCCCATCCCTGCGAAGAAAGAAAACTGTCTTCCCACAATTTCCCACATTATTTTGCTATGACGATGCTAGTAAAGTCAACAGAACGGTTAATACAACCCCCTGGCAGCAAGGGTGCTAAGTCAACAGGTCTGTGGAGCACCACATCTTCAACTCAAGGGCCCCCAGCAGTACCCCATACCCAAAGGATGATTCTAGCTGGTCCTCATGGCGCTTCAGTCGAGTTTGTTTGCTTGGAAAAAAAATGTTCATAACCAAGTAGGAGATGAGAGAAATCCCTGTAGATCTGTTGACCGCTTTTGACAACCCCTTATCCCTTCAATCCGCATAACCGAGTCAGCTTTAGTCGTATATTTGGGAGATTTTCCTATTTTATTTTTATTTAATTTATTCTATTTTATTTATTTTTTATTTTTTATTTTTTTTTGCAGACTGGATGAGACTTCTTGTCTCATTCTTCATGGTTTCCGCGTTGAAGTCAATGCGGGCGGGAAAAAATAAATGAAATGAAATAACATACATGTATATGAAATAAAAATGAAGCCTGGAATTTCCCCGAAATTAAGCAAACTTAACCTGAGTCAAGGAGCCCCTGGCCAAACGGTCTATCGCGTGCATTTAAAATGTACATTGGACAATTTGGTTTTTCGAAATTTAATTTTTTATGCAAGAATTCAAATCACGGACACGATTACTGTGCATCAAATCACTAACAATGAAAAAAATAATAATTAAGTAATCAGGGCATGATAATACTTATATACACTGTAAAAAAAATAAAATAAAAAAAAATACAGAAAAGTGATGTCAGCAGAGTCGCCATACAAAAGTGTAATTTAAAATAACAGTTTTGTTGTCAATTTCTTCTCTAATAATTAAAGAAAGAGAAGGAAAAAAAAAATCATTAGAGTTCTATGGCTTACATATTTCGTTAAAACGGAACAAATGTTAATTCTGATGTATATTTTGTATTTCTCACGTAATTATTTGCAGGAGAAATTTACAACAAAATTGTTTTTAAAATTACATTTTTTTTTTAAAGTATAGGCCTACTAGACAACCGTGAACATTGGAAGCTAAATTCTACTGGAAGAGAAAACAATGGACTTAGAAAATATGAATGACTGTTAATTGGGAAACGGACTACCTAATGCCAACACTTAATAGGGACATTCAAATGCAGCGTCAGTGAACTAACTGAAAATATACGCAAATAGTTTTAAGGCAATGGTGTATTCGGTGCAACTATCCAAGTTATCATTGAAAAGAAATAACGAACGGAGACGTCAAATGTCCTTTGGGGACAAAGAGATGATACAATTGCCGTGATTGTGTTTTATACACCTACAAATGTCACGGGACAAGAAATAGGGTGATACTATATACATGGAAGTTAGTATCATGTATTAAGGACACTCTTATACCAATGCATTATTAACCGAATAATCCTAATCTCCTTGATTCAACAGAGACGGGGACACGCACACACACACATGGGCTCGCACCTTGCAAACGTAAGCACACCCACACACGCTTCAAGTAGCTTACAAAACATAAAGGTAGGAAATCAAAAGATGATTTCTTTTCTTTTGTAGCTTAACCATAATAGCTTGATTTATTCATGAGATATAACTACTGCCAAAGGCTGAACAGGAATATAAAGAAACTTTATTCTCTGTTATGACAATTCAGAATATAATCCTTGCTTAATAAGTACCCTCGGGAAAGCAACATATATATTCACGACGATAAACGGATTTGTCAT
>CALNVZ010000174.1:74644779-74659792 GCA_940671915.1 Paracentrotus lividus | reverse complement strand
ATATGTTCATATGAATTGCTTACGAAAATCTATTGTCGTGAGAGCATCTGACGCCGAAATTTCTCTGAGAAAATTGCTGAAAACCAACAAGGTAGGTAAAAAATACGGCATTTTTTTTTTACCCTGATGTAAAATTTGATATTTCACAGAATGTGATGGTGAAAAAAGTGTTTGAGGGGGTAACCACAATTGTCTGTATATTTAGTAAGCTTATAGCTTCATTTTGATCATAATAGCGTGTACAGGTCATTTTGTTGTAATGAAGGGGTGCAATGTGGCATTGAATGTTGCCTGACATAGCAACAAGAAGTGCAGGTAATATGGGCAGTCCAAAATGGCGGAAATGATTCTGGTACTTGGTATTGGGATGAGACATTAATCTCTTCGCTAAGATTTTTTATTTTTTATTTACAGTATATTATTAATAGAAATAACTTATTGTAGGCCTATATTGATTTGTATAATGAAAATAATATAACATCTATAGTTCAAACAAGCACAATTTTAATTAAATATCTAGTATTTACCGAAGGGTCTTATAATTTCAAATGATATCTTAAAGTTAAAGATTCTCAACATTTTAAGCAAATTTCAGACATAGTAGAGTCATTGTAGTTTTTAAAAAATACATTAAATTCATAGGTTCATATTACTTGCACATGGAGGTAAAATGGGCACTTTGGTGATGACGTCAACATTTGAATATTGCAGACAGGGGGTTGGTGATAATTGTTTTTCTTCACAATAAAAGTTAGAATAGTTGTTATTGATTCATATAAACAAAGATTAGGCTGTGTGTCATTTTGTAATTTAATGCAAATGTGTATATGAGCTTAGCTGGCACATATTACCTGCATGTACCCAATAATATTAGATGGCACAACATACTTGTTTTTTATTTCATAAAGTTAATTAAACATTGTTTTTACAAGAAGCTTTAGTGCAGGACCGCACCCAAGGATGTTGAATTTTAAAACACGAATAGAATCATATCAATGATGTCAGATAAAATCACATCGACACCATCGACAAATGGTAAAATAAATACCAGCAGTGAAAAGTTAAAACTGGCGGTAATTAAACACCAGTGCATGTGATCATTTTTCAAAGTTGGGCTTGTTTTAGTTTTAACACTCGAGGTGTTGAATTTACCGATTTATATTTAGCTCTGAAGGATGAGCTTAATTTTGCCGCTTGGACAAAAATGGCACTTTTAAGATTATTTTGCTCATCCATTTCTTCCGGAAACTGGTTACCCTCATTTCAAACATTTGGATCTATGCGTTTTCTATAACCCCAACGCCCAGACTAGAATATGGAATGTAAACTGAATAATGCATGCGTATCTGATACATCGGTTCATCCGTCTGCATCGGGCGATACGGTACGCTTCAGACGGCTGGAGATGGAATGGGAGTAAACAGTTGGAAGTAGTTCCCTTTCGAATACTGACGATGCCTATCCATCTTTGGCCAACACTGACCATTGGTTAGAGACTTCTATTGCGGTCCCTGTTGTATTTGCATGAATGTAACCTAATGAGAAGCAGGCTCTGTTTACCAGGCTCCATACTACCAACAACGAGCGCCAACAACCCGTGGGATATATTGGCGTATTTTGTAATACGCCATTCGTAGCCTCACCTCAAGGCGGCAAAGTCTGAAAAACGACCTCGCAGAATGATATTCTGTATTCTGTACGCTGTAAATCATTTTCTCAATTGAACATTTGATAGGATTGTATCTTTAGATACCACAACTATATCACATCTTTAAAGTTGGTGTATACTTTTGGGGAGGGGAAATTTTGATTTGGATTCTCAATTAGATAATATAAAAGATCGAATCCTATAACTATAATAAAGAAAATTATATTACTTGAAATCTCGTTTTGGTGTCTTTATTTCACAATATAAGTATAAAACGTGGAAAGACGGGTACCCGAAATTCACCGGAAATCATGAAAGAAATATAACAAGATCTCTCACATATATCTTTTACTGTAATGTGGACATTAGACTATATTTGATCGGTTTTATGCCGATTCCTTTTTTGTTACCAAAACTATACACCAGGTTTAAGGAACCGACCAGAACGTTTGAGAACTACCTTACTGAGACAATGGCGTTAGGCTTGTGCTTTATATTGCAGTATAGTTTTATGTTTATTTATATTTATTTTTTACAAATATTTCTATTGCAAATAAGGAACTGTTGAAGAGTTCAAACAAACAAAATGTTAAAAGACGCTTAATGTATTATTTTAATCTTTAATCAACCAACACTGAAAACCTAAACGGGTACACCGACTAGCTTTAAAGCTAGTCGTATAGTGATGCCCAGACTGACTAGCTTTAAAACTAGTCGGTCACGACGGACTAGCTTTCCTTCAACACAACCCGGTTATTACGGACTATTTTTAAAACTCGTCCGTCTCTACGGACTAGCTTGAAAGCTAGTCCGTCAAGTTAGTCCGTGTCGTGACCGACTAGTTTGACGGACTAGCATAAAAGCTAGTCGTAGTGATGCCCAGACTGACGAGCTTTTGAGCAGGACTAGCTTTACAGCTAGTCGGTCATGGTGTGAAAGCTAGTCCGTCGCGCTTTTCTGCCGCGATGTTCTTGCTGCTGTCTTGACAGACTTGCATGACGGACGAGGTTAATATGGCTTCACCAGCTTGTCGGAGACGTCAAATCTGAAATATTAGAAGACATTATAAAGATACGATTAAAAACATGCATTTTGTCACAAGAATTTGAGCAAAAAAAAATAAATAAATAAAATAAAAATTATTATGATGATATAAATCAGAAGACAGGAATCAATACAGGAGGCACAATTAGTTAACATTATAGCAATTATCAAATAATGGGGGCACGGGGCCCAGGGGTCGCCGCCATGGCTTGCATCATCATGACCTTTTGTTGTAGGCCTACCTGATTTGGCAAGACATAATTTTTCGCGTTGGTGAATCTATGTGAATCTATGTGAAAAAATAACGCTATCTGTGAACTGAAACATAAGGAATTTAAAAAGAGTACTCGCACAGTCATGTCACAGGAAAGAGATCGCCATTATAATCAAACTCTTAAGCTTTACGAGGTATAGTGTGCGTCTGTACAGTTTGCTCATCAAATGGAATTCACATACAGATAATGCAACTAATAGTGATGTCCTTGTCGCAATGCGCACGTTATTCAGTACCACCTTCTATTCACTGCTGTTGCTAAGCCGGGCATTCACCAGCAATCTATAAGAATAGACGGTTCATGGGTTCTATAGTAGCGAAGTATTCAATTAGCCTGTAATTAAACAATGGAAAAATATTTCTAACCTACTCGTGAATGGCATACTATTCACGATTGATGTTATTTCGGCTATCGTATTGCTCTCAGATTGCCAAGCCAAAACAACCTTTGTTTGAGAATGTTGATTGTGTCCAACTTCTATTCACTGTTGTTGCTAAGCCGGGCATTCACCAGCAATCTGTAAGAAAATACCGCGGGTTCTTGAGTTCTATAGTAACAAGGTATTCAATTAGCCTTGCGCCTGTAATTGAAGAATGGAGAACAATATTTGGAATCTACCGGTACTCGTGAATTGCATACATGTTATGATAGATTTTATGTCTCGTAAGCTTTCAGATTGTCAAGCCAAAACAACCTTTGTTTCAGAATGTATCAACTTGATTATGCCCGGAAACAGAATAAATAGAGAAGGTACATTGAAACGACATTGCAACTATTTGTATCAAAAGCTAGTCAGTTATTTTAATGGGTAAACTGGGTCCATCCAGCTACTTTTATCGACCAAGTCGGTCACGTCGACGGACTAGCATCAAGCTAGACGGACGAGCTTTAAGCTCGTCCGTCAAGTTGAGAGATGTAGATTCAGTTGTATGCTAGTCCGTCTCGACGGACTAACATGACAGACTAGCTTTAAAACTAGTCCATCTTGACCGACTAGCTTTAAAGCTAGTCGGTCCATTGACGGACGAGGTTAGGTTTTCAGTGAAGTCTTAAGAATATAAAAATAGGCCTTATCCTTTCTTTTAATTGATTCCCATTTTATTTGAATAATAAAAGAAAAAGAAAGAAAGAAAGAAAGAAGAAGAAGAAGAAGAAGAAGAAGAAGAAGAAGAAGAAGAAGAAGAAGAAGAAGAAGATGAAGAAGAAGAGGTTTGCTTACGATCCACTTACATGGTATTGTATAATCAATTCGATATCCCGCAATTCCTTTTTACCTAGTTATAAAAGACACGACGATATCGCTCGCCTAATCCTACCATGCCCGTACACCGTTACGGTAGTTCTTGCTTTTGCGTATTGGCTACCTTTCCTGTTGGATTACTGAATGGATCAAATGGAATTAGTGTGAGTATAGCACGGAGATTACGGTATGAAGCCAATGGTTGATTTTATAATGGATCAATTACGATATAAAACACGACAAACTTTATTCCGTACCATCTGCATTCCGCAAACATCAAACCGATGATAATCTCTCAAAGCTCTTCAAAAGAACTTACCCGAATACCTGGTATATCGATGCGGTTTTTGTTTCACAAATTGTATAAATCGATTACAATGATATTGATTTTCTTACAAAAGATCTAACTAATCATTTTAGAGATCATCTTAAGAAATATCATTGGAACTATCTGGTCAATTGTTTATCAGAGAAAAAAGCTATCTATAATTAATTGGCTACCGGAAAGCTAATTCACAATTAAATATAAGTATTATATAAATTAAATATAATGGATCGTAGTGAAGAACGTTACTCCACATCGCATAGGCTGTTAAATAAAATTCAAAATACAGTACTCCTTATTTTTGGGAAATGATATTGAATAAACATAACAACAGTGCATTCTTTCATTCATATTTTGCTTCTTTCGATATTTTTTTTTTATAACAATAAATCCTTTTTATGCCTTTTACTTATGAACATTAGAGAATGTTCAGGCAAGCTAGTTCGTATAATTTCTCGTTAAAAATGGAGTGTATACGTTTTGAATTCCCTTTGAGTGACGTTAAGCAAAGATGGTACATAGAACGATTCGTATAGAAGTTAGGGAATATAACACTCGGTGGAAAAATCCATGTAGAGAAATATTTCTTCTACGTTAATTAAAAAACACTTTCCAGCCACAGGTGTTGCTGACTATCTAACGAGCTTTTCCTCTGATCTCTGATCTCATTACGACTTCATTTACTTTCATGACGTTTCTGCCCATTAAAAATGACATTTTTCTTTTTCAACATCTCGTTAGAACGGAACCGTTTTCCTTCGTTACACCTTGCAGGATTCCTCTCTGACGCACGCAAGCTATTGGTAAACATCTATTGAGAACATATCTATGTAGACATGAATAAGTCAGATGTTTAGAGAAAAAAATATGTGTAGGCTTATACTAAACTTCCTTGAAGCCAATCTGGAGCATTGAAATTGCTAAATTCACTTTGATTTGTTGTTGTATTAAGCAGTAGATGGAACGTATACACCAAAGACGTGCTGAAAACCTCTAACAGCTCTCAGAGACAACATTGTCATGATTGTAAGCACAATTTGACATAAAATCTGCTTCCAATTTCATGTAGATCTTTGCTCATGTCTTAGGTATCATCCATATTCTACGCAAACCTCTTCTTATATATTTTATCATTATTCATCTATACAGTATAGAAAATCAAATGTAAGGTATATTACTTGAATTGTATTGATATAATACACTATACTATTAAGAGAACTAGAGAACCAATTCTTACTTTATAGTGGAAAACGTGAATTTTTACCGATAACTTTGTTTTCTTACACTTTTTAAACATTGCTTTTCACTTTACTTCCTCGTTATCAAATATCTTTAGTAATTCAGTGTTTTGACCATGCCGTGCTGGTAGCTGTAATAATTATATAAATGATCCATAAATTAAGGCACGTGGACATTCTAACAACCATCTATTTCGCCTTCAGGTATTATAAACATTTTGTTTTGCCCTAGAACTGCACTAAACCCTAATTGATGGTATTAGATTGATTAAGATTATTATCCCGACCACTTAAGTGCTATTTATTACTCATAGATAGTATATTGGGACCTGTAAACGTCTTCAGGAAGTATGCCTAAATCCATTTTAATGGATTTAGGCATATTTTATCTTGACGTTATTCTTTGAAGTAAACAGATTGTATCTTTCATATTTTCAATTAACACGAAAAGACACTTAGTATATATATATATATATATATTAGGTGCATGCATAGTTTTCAAGCCAGGTTATAATTTTGGCAAGATTCCATAACATCATACTTGTATAGTTGTTTAGACGACCATATTTATAATTGGGTAAATTATAACACTACCAATTTTGGGCGCAAAATCTGTTCTAAACATCACAAGATCCAACTGTTTTAATGCGCACATAGCTCTTCTCCGAGTGCCAGGTGAGCATTAAACCAGTTGGATCTTGTAACGTTTGGAATAGATTTGGCACCCACTATTGACAGTTGTATTATTTCCCCAATTATAAATATGATTGTCCAAACAACTACATGTATTTCATATATGTAGATAATTATGCCATAAGCAACATACAGATATATCATTCTGATTTTCCCCTGCTGATTCATGTCTATATTGTTGTTTCATGTAAAACAAAAAAATATTCATCTTGGTCAAACAAAATCTTTAGATTGGCAAGAACTATAATGTTACAACTACAGAATAAATAAACGGACAACAATGTGAAAAAAAAAATCTTGTCTATTGAAGAAAAAAAAAATGGTCAGAATAAGGAAATCTGTGCTCATTCCCAAAGTAGAAAAAAAAAATGTTGTCGGTGCTGGTTATTTGTTTGCACTCGTTTACGTGGATTGAAGTCAAACAGAAGTGGTTAATAATGAGACGGGTGTGAATATTAACACTCCTACCACCTGTTCAACAAGTCAGAATACAATGTTGGATTAAACTGCTTCCTTTTTTCCTTTTATGAATATTCCTAGTAATATGTTCAAATGACTCGTACATGGAGATTCTGCGTCTGCAAACTTCTTGGTTTGAATATCTAGGTCGTCCCTCTCATCATGTTTGAACACCTTACCCCAGCTCCTTCATGCCACCGAACTGAAACATTATTAAGAGGAACAACCCCTATTTCTGAACCAGGGAGTTTTTTTTCTTATTCCCCAGAAAGGGAGGGGTTGATAAACAATAGACCGATAGGGTGTGGGAGAGTGCTTATATTACTTTAAACCCATTGGATGGCATGGAAGGGGGAATTAGAAAAAGAGTCTGGGAAAATGAAAAATGTCAGATTGAGAGACAAACATAGAGAGAGGGTAGGAGAAACAGAAACGCCCTATCGTTTTGAAGAGCAAAGACTGAGACCATGGATATCATGACTAGTTACAGGTTGTTATTGCTAACCACTTGACGAGAGTCTTGTCAGGAATTTGATCTCACCAAAACTGTCGAGCCCTAATCTGATTTTATCAATTAATGAAGAGCTAATGAAGAGTTTCAGAGAGATTATTTAACTTCATACCTGTCTGCCTGTAACCAAACAATAGTTGCGCTTCGCGACGTTCATTATCTGCAGTAATGACTGTTTATCAAAGTTTAATAATATTGCGCCGTATATATTATTACCTTCTCATATTTCAATTTGGAGTCAATTTGATATAATTCAATGATATCTAGGGTTGACGTTCCTCTTATAGAGGTATTCATTTTCCAAAGAGAGATTCCTCAAAATCCGCTCGTTTCAACGTATATAGCAGCCGCATCGGGTAAAGAACTTGGGTTCTGCGTTATTATTGATGTGGGTAATACACTTATTTATAGTAAGACTATTTAGTGTAGTAGTGCCCAGCAAGAATGCGTTAACTTATGACCTTATACTTAACTTTACATCCCCTCACCTTTAAAACGAAAAACGAAGCAAAATAAAACAAAAACAAAAACAAAAAGCAAAAAAAAATAAATAAATAAATAAAGACGGAAAAATAATGTCATCTTCTTTTTGTTTCAAACTTAACGTGGAAGTTATGTATAGAAATAAAAACAGATATGATGGTAAATAGAAAGTGCATTATATAAAAATTAAATTATGGAAGTCAGTGTCCTGATTTATAAGCTTTTTTTTTTTCGTCTTTGCAGTCACATGACTTCGTGAAAACGGAAGCCAAGAATCGGGACAACTTTTTTTGTTGTTGTTAAGTGACGTCAGGGATCAAGAAGTTGTGAAGATCATTTCAAGGGGTTCTGCAAATATATTTCTCCGAAGAAGTGTACTGAATACATAAAGGAAGAGGGCTGAATCTCCAACGTGAATAAATCTCTTTTGATAACGAGAATACAAACCGATCTTCCCACCTGAAAAGTCAAGTATTCCCCTGCCAATATGAAGTCGCGGCAGAGTGGTTTGAATTTGTGAAGTGAAGCAAAAATCATACTTAAGCTTACTACGTGTTTGACGTCACATATCTAGGAATTCTTTCTCTCATTTTTATATGCCATAAATTTATACAAATTACAATTATACCTATCAATAATTAGTCTTAGTTTGAAAGTTTGATACATAAGGCCAAGTGGTACAAAAATAGGCTTTGCTTCTCCGTGAAAAGGGTATCAGTTAGGAAGGTCCAGGAAGCTTTACGTATCTGTATCTAGTGAAACAATATTATTAGATGGCATGGAACTTTACACTTAATGGACAAGTTGTCTAGGTCAAGAGACAGAAGAGGCTGTCAAGTAATGTTTACAGGCAAAATGCTCTTGACTAACTTTTAGAGGATATATCTTGGAGGAAGAATAGATCCTCCAAGGATAGATGAAGCTGAATGATATATAAGTTCATCCCTACTATGGACGGTGGAGTCTGTGCATTATGGTTGTTTTACGATCAGTTCGTGCATCATTTTGTCTCACTAGACCCTCCAAAAGGATTGTTTTGTTTCCCTCAATTTTGTGTATGTGTTCTAGCACAAGTGAAATGAATCGCATTTAAATTGGAGGCATGAGGCACCCAACTTATTTTTATATAGGGTTCAATTTGTTTATTACAACTGAAAACCTAACCTCGTCCGTCAGTGAACGGACTAGCTTTAAAGCTAGTCAGTCAAGACGGACTAGTTTTAAAGCTAGTGTGTCATGTTATCCGTCGAGACGGACTAGGTTACAACTGAATCCAAATCTCTCAACTTGACGGACGAGCTTTAAAGCTAGTCCATCTACACTTAATGTATAGTCCGTCGATGCGAGGACGAGCTCAATAAAATTGGAATGGTAGCCTCAGTTACCCATTAGAATGACCGACTAGGATTTGATACACATAGCTGCAATGTCGCTTACAATTGAAATGACTGACTAGCTTTTGAAATACACACAGATGCAATGTCAATATAATCTCCATTGTAAATTTAGGCCGGCATGTTCCGAACATAAATCAAGTGAATACATTATCTCCAACAAAGGTTGTTTTGACCTGACAATCTTAAAGCTTATCGATACATAACATCAATCCACGACAAGAATGCAATTCACGAGTAGTTTCAAACTATAGTTTCCATTCTTTAATTACAGGCTAATTGAATACCTCATTACCATAGAACCCAAGAATCTGGTCTATTCTTATAGATTACTGGTGAATGCCGGCTAAGCAACAGCATGAATACAAGGTGAATAGCATCGAGTGAATAACATGCGCATTGCGAAAAGGACATCATTATTATTTGTATTATCTGTATGTGAAATCTATTTAATGAGCAAACTGTAAGGAAGCAGATCCGATACTACCCGTAAAACTGAAGATTTTGATGATAATGGCGATCTCCTTCATGTGATATGTGTGAGTACTCTTTTTGAATTCCTTATTTTTCAGTTCATAGATATCGTTATTTTTTCACATGGATTAATACTAATAATCACCAACGCGAAACAAATTTGGTCTTGCCAAATTAATTTATAAATTGCGTGTGTGTTTACTGACAACGATAATAGCAAACATTAAATAATGAATTCAATTCTAATTCTAAGAATTACATGTGCCACTATTCTTCTTTAGATTACTATCTGAAAGAACAGAATATTGGATTAGAGGCGCGATTGCGGGATTCAGTGTGGCTCTCAAGAAAGATATGCGTAGAAATGCAAAATAGGCAGGCCTACACAAACAAGACAATGATGATGCAAGCCATGTGCGGGGAAGCCCGGGGACAGTGGGGACCGTTTCACCCTCGATTTTTTTTTTTTTCTGGGAGGATCGTCCCCCTTGATTTTTGAAGTGATCAGCTAGTGAAGCTAATAAAGAGGCAAAATGTATGTTGAATATAATGCTAATGCTATTTTAGCCCACCCCCCCCCCAGTCGTGACATCAAATCGCCGCACTGGAACAAGCATATAAAAGTATAAATTCAAAATGCATATTTATATTGAATTCTGTTTATGTATATTTTTTGCAATGTTGGTAATAAATAAATACAGTACAATACAATACAATATTATTAGCGTTATGGATTGCATCTAACTTGTTTGCGCTTCAGTGTAATTATTTCACATTTGATTTTTCAAATTAAATCTCAACATCACATTATTTGATAATTGCCATAATGTTAACTAATTGTGCTCCTGTATTAATTCCTGTATTCTGATATTATCTAAAAAAATGATTTTGGCTTGAATTCTTGAATTTTTGTGAAAAAAAATTAATCGTATCTTTAAAATGTTTTCTCATATTTCAGATTTGACGTCTCTGACAAGCTGATGAAGTCATATTAAGCTATTTTGTAATGCTAGTCGGTCAAGACAGAAGTAAGAACATCGCGACAGACAAGCGCGACTGACTAGTTTTGACACCTTGACGGACTAGCTGTAAAGCTAGTCCTGCATCAAAGCTCGTCAGTCTGGGCATCACTACGACTAGCTTTTATGCTAGTCCATCAAACTAGTCGGTCAAAACGGACTAGCTTTAAAGCTAGTCCGTCTTGACCGACTAGCATTAAAACTAGTCCGTCGTGACCGACTAACTTGACGGACTAGCTTTCAATCTAGTCCGTAGAGACGGACGAGCTTTAAAGCTAGTCCGTAATAAGCGGATTGTGTTGAAGAAAAACTAGTCCGTCGTGACTGACTACGCTTTAAAGCTAGTCAGTCTGGGCATCACTACGACTAAGCTTTAAAGCTAGTCGGTCTACCCGTTTAGGTTTTCAGTGTACACATAAAGTCAATTGCTTCATTTTTCGGAGAGGACGTTTTTGACGGAACGTGATTTGACAACATTGTAACGTGAACTGACCGAAAAATAAGTGAATGTGGGTGAAGTAAACATAAGTTTGTGGCATATATACAAGTGTTCGTACAGACAAAAAAGTTGATCATCATGTGATGTCTAATTATGCGTAAAACCACCGAATTCGGAGAGGACATTTTTGACAGAATTGGCACCCCATTTTTGGTTAATGGTCACAAAAAAAATTAAATTAACTGTAGCTTCTGGGGTTTTCAGTTTTTAAACAATCGCAATTCAGTAGTCAATTCTGATTGAAAAAAAAAGAAGCCTAATGATTGCTAATAATCAAGATGCGGTGGCTCAAAATCAGGAAAAAAAATAAAAATGAGACAGTAATTTTGCCCTTAAAATGACGTATAATGGTCAATTTTTAGTAGTAAATGTGTATTTCAATAAGTTATTTTTCTCTGGTAGGTTGCTCTAACAATGCCCAATAGTTTGCTTTCGTAGATTTGATTTTACATTACCTCTATTTTTTATGGTGCACAGAAGGCCATTTTTTGACCGTGTACCCTGATCGTAAAACAACCCTTGGGCTTTAACCACCATAAAGCCAAAGGGGAACGCTGAAATGGAGATGGTTATACCGAGTGAGTCAGAAAAAACTAAATACGTAGAAAAATGTCAATAAAAAGGAAACCAATTATAAACCCCAAATCATTTGCTGAAAGAGTAACTCTCCCCGCATATTTTAGTACCAATTTTGTGTGTTAAAAATTTACGTTTGGGTGAACACGGTGCATTGTTTGCGAACATGTAAATTTCGAATTTTGCAAAAGTAGGAGTAAAGTCAAAACAACAAAAGCTATCAAAAAAGCAACTCCTTCCTGATTAAAATATCATAACTTTTTAACGAAATTGTGTTGCGCTAAATAATTTGGCAGGAGTGTTGTTACACAATGTCATATCGACTACATTTTGTGTGAAATGAGATAGATCTGTAGAGTCAAGCATGAGTGAGCACACGTCAAAGACAAAATAATCACCTTTCAAAATTACTACGAGGCCTTTTTAGGTCTGTCAGTGACAATTTACACTTTGATGTGTACTCATTCATGGACTACTTGATAAATCGATCTAATTTTAACACAGGATCTAGTCAATAAATGTAACAACACCCTTGTTAAGTTATTTGGCTCAAAACATTTTCGTTTAGAAGTTATGCTATTTTATTCAGGATGGAGTTGCTTTTTGTCAGCTTTTGTTGTTTCAATTTTATCCCCACATTTGCACAATTCAAACTTTAAATATTCACAGACAAATGCGTCGTGTTCGTCCAAGCGTAAAGACATACGACACAACATGGTACGAGAAGATGTGGGAGAAGTTACCCTTATAAAATATATATAATATTTTGGGGTTCATTAATTGGTTTCCTTTTTATTGACGTTTTTCCAGGTGTTTAGTTTTTTTTTCTGACTCACTCGGTACCACACCGTGATATCAAACTAATCAAGATCAAGGTGTGTAAAAACGATTTCAAATGTAACCGTACTGCCTCTCTTTTTGTTTACATCAATTTAAATAAGAAGATAAATAGTTGCCAATTCGTCAATGGTATTTTAAAATTCAAGTTTTGCTGATTTGATTAAGGTTTCAGTATCTTTTTTTAATACGTATGCATATTTTGTTTGGCACTGATACTTTCCTTATGTCACTTTTTTTTTTAAATCTTTTATCTTTTTCTGTCTGTGTCTCTATCTTCATTTCTCTTATTCCTTTCCCCTCCTTATATTTAACTGCCATAATCCTCTTCTTCCTATTTCTAATTCTCACAGAAAAACAGAGTACATCTGCTCATTGTAAAGTGAACTACAGGAATTTAATTGTTGGACTAATTCGTTAAAATCTACCGTTGCTTCTTATCCCGAGGAAGGCTATTTCACCTGCTCATACCTAACTCAATAATCTATTGCCCAAGGTTATCTAGCCTTCTTCGTTTGATGAAATAATTCGAAAGCAATCCGATGTAATATGTTTTTCTTTCTAATTGACGGCCTGTATGATAAACAAGATTATAGGGATCTGATGGTTGAAAGAAAGATAACCGGTTTTTGGGCATGGTAACCTCAGTATTCTTGTCCAGTATCAACATAAATAGTAAATTTATTACCTTTAAATTTGTATTGCATGGAAATATGGCGTTTGTTCAAAGCCTTGGTATATCACTAGATTACGACGCGAAAACTCACACGCACGTTTCTTCATAAAAACGGATTGCTGAGCGCAGGAACGCGGGGGGGGGGGGAGGGATTTTCATCTTAGAAGCCATGTATTTTTAAAGTGTTTAGCCTCCTCCTCTCACTTGCTTCAACAAACAAAAAAAAATGAAGAAAAAAAAATGTCAGACTCATATCATAATTACATACATGCACTGAAAACCTAAACGGGTAGACCGACTAGCTTTAAAGCTAGTCGTCGTAATGCCCAGGCTGACTAGCTTTAAATAGTCGGTCACGACGGACTAGCTTTCCTTCAACACAATCCGGTTTTACGGAACTAGCTTTAAAACTCGTCCGTCTCTACGGACTAGCTTGAAAGCTAGTCCGTCAAGTTAGTCCGTCAAGACGGACTAGTTTTCATGCTCGTCGGTCACGACGGACTAGCTTTCAAGAAAGTGTTGGTCATGACAGACTAGCTTTAAAGCTAGTCGGTCACGACAGACTAATTTTTAAAGCTCTTCCGTCGTGGCCGACTATTTTGACGGACTAGCATAAAAGCTAGTCGTAGTGATGCCCAGACTACGAAGCTTTTGAGCTTTAGAGCTAGTCGGTCATGGTGTAAAAGCTAGTCCGTCGAGCTTTTCTGCCGCGATGTTCTGGCTGCTGTCTTGACAGACTAGCATGACGGACGAGGTTAATATGGCTTCACAGCTGGTCAGAGACGTCAAATCTGAATATAGAAGAGACATTATAAAGATACGATTAAGAGCATGCATTTTTGTCACAAGAATTTGAGCACAAAAAAAAAAAAAAATAAATAAATAGATAAAATAAAATTATATGATGAATAAATCAGAAGACAGGAATTAATAAAGGAGGCACAATTAGTTAACATTATGACAATTATCAAATAATGGGGGCACGGGGCCCAGGGGTCGCCGCCATGGCTTGATCATCATGACTTTTTGTTGTAGGCCTACCTGCTATTGCATTTTCGGCGTATGCACTTGTCCTTGAGAGCCACTTCAGAATCCCAAAGTCGTGCCTCTAATCCAATATTCTTTTCTTTCAGATAACAAGTAATCTAAAGAAAAGTGGCGCCTATATTTATTATTAGAATTAAATTTCAATTTTCATAATTTAATGTGATTATTACTATCGTTGTAAATACACACAATTTGTAAATTGATTTGGCAAGCATAATTTTTCGCGTTGGTTATTATAGCATTGATCTGTGCGAAAAAATAACGCTATCTGTGAACTGAAACATAAGGAATTAAAAAAGAGTACTCACACAGTTATGTCACAGGAAGGAGATCGCCATTATAATCAAAATCTTAAGCTTTGCGGAGTATACCAAGTGCGTCTGTACAGTTTGCCATTAAATGGAATTCACATACGATGGGTTCTAGGACAATTACCCCCTGGACAATTCACCCCCGAGGACAATTAATCCCCGGACAATTACCCCCGGACAATTACCCCCCCGAGGACAATTAACCCCCCCGCCCGAGGACAATTACACCCCGACAATTACCCCGGACATTACCCCCGACAATTT
>CALNVZ010000174.1:74611636-74642754 GCA_940671915.1 Paracentrotus lividus | reverse complement strand
ATGGATAAGTCGGCGGACTGACGATCACAAGGTACGCGGTTCGAATCCCGTCCATTCCACTAATGTCCTTTGGAAAAATCTGCAATTTGCTAGACTTGACCCAAGTAAGGTAAATGGGTACCGGTAGGAAGAAATTTCTCGAATGCGCTAAAGCGCCCTTTTTAAGGGCAGCTATGGCTATAGCCGGGTAATAATATTAGCTGCGCCACTGAATAGTTTACTAGATTAGTCGGCGCGCATTATAAACTGCTTAATATTTGGATATTAATTAATTAAGATTATTATTAAGGAAAGAAGATGAAAAAGGAAAAAAAAAAAAACAGGAAAATAAGAAAGGTGCATCTATGACTTATATTGTGCCATCTTCTCCTTCAGTGCAGGGAGCCAGCCAGGATGAGAGGAGAGCAGCGATGGGGGGGCACAGAAAGGAGGATGGTGGTGGGTGAAAACGGGAGAAGAAAAGATTGATATAAAAGAGAAAGGGGAACAGAGGAGAAAGCCATTAAACGATAAGATCCAATAGTAGAAAATAATTCGAGAAAAAACCTGCGACACCAGGCGAGACTCACATTATGGTTGCGCACCGCTGATTCCACACATCAATGCCCGGTGAAGGGGGGACCGGGCTACACTATCGGCGCGGTAAATGTCCTCGTGGGCCGGCAATTGTCCCAGGTCGGCATGGTAATTGTCCGGAGTAATTGATCCCTCGGGGCCTCAGCGGGGTAATTGTCCGGGGCGGTTAATGTCCGGAACGGTAAATTGTCCTCGGGGTAATTTCCTGTCCGGTAATTGGTTCGGCGAGACAGTAATTGTTCGGGTGTGATGTCCAGGGTACACGGTAAATTGTCCTTCGGGGCCGGGGGTGCGTAATTGTTCCGGGGGGTAATGTCCTCGAGGGGTAATTGTCCGGGGGGTAATTGTCCGGGGGAGGTAATGTGCCTCGGGGTCAGGTAATTGTCCCTCGGGGGGTTATTTGTCGGGGGTATTTGTCCGGTGATGGGGAGTAGGTAATTGTCCGGGGTGGTAATTGTACTCGGGCGTTATTTTGCCATTCAGTCATTTAAATGGGTAAACTGGGTCGACCCAGCTATTTTTCTTGACCTAGTCAGTCGGGTTGACGGACTAGCATCAAGCTTGACAGACGAGATTTAAAGCTCGTCCGTCAAGTTGAGAGATGTAGATTCAGTTGTATGCTAGTCCGTCTCGACGGACTAACATGGCAGAATAGCTTTAAAACTAGTCCGTCTTGACCGACTAGCTTTAAAGTTCGTCGGTCCATTGACGGACGAGGTTTGGTTTTCAGTGTGTATATATCAATCCTCCCCAAATTCGATGAAAATTCGTATTTCGACAGTTTTTAAAGCTTTCATTGAATAATTTACAAATTATATTACAATGTAGTTAAAATTGTATGTTCTTTACCCTCTGGCAAGATTAGGTTAAATTAAATGACAAAAATAAGAAAAAGAAGAAGAAAGGAATAAGAAAAAAAAGAAAATAGGACCTTGCTTTTGTCGCACAGCAAACCACAGAAAATAACCCCAAACAAGGCAACTATTATACCCAAGACAGACTTTGCAATTACGAAGTTAATAGCATTAGTTTCTCATTGCCAATGCTAATACATGGCAAAACGGTATAGTTGTGAGTTGTTATGTTACGAGCAAGCTGGTAATATTATCTGAGCGTATTGTGTGACTCTACAATCTGCTAAGAATGGTTTGCCTTCGTGGAAAATCCCGAACAACGAGATTAAATGAAATTCAATTTAATCCAATAAAGGATGGTACAAACGAATATAAATCACTATCGCAGTATCAAAACCGAGATGCGCACATTTTCATGATAATATTTCATAAGTTCAGGCTGTTAAAAGAGAACAGAATTGTAAATAAATGGAATTAATTCCATGGAGTCAAATCACTGTGGAGCAGGAAAAACTGTGATTCGTCACAAAAGTATATAAATGACGCCCAACTTCTTATTGATAAAAACAAAGTAACGTTATTAGACTATGTAACAACAGTTTGCCATTAATTAAGTTAGTAATGAAAGTCGGGTAAGTCAGGGTCGTGGGCTGGAGGAGGAAGGGGGCTGGAGAATGCTGCTTACCCTCCCCCATTTTGTTCAGTAGACGTGTATAAAAACGCAAAAATTACCATCTACTGGGATTTTTACTCAATTGGCCTGTTCAGCCCATTTTCGGCTCAGCCGCCCCCCACTTTTTTTTAATTATTTTTTTTAGATACGCTCCGCAGCTCATGTAAGTTCAAAAGTTCATGTTCATAAGCTTAACAAGGGACGGCGGCAAAAGCAGTTGTGTTCAATTCTTGAAACGGATTAGAAACGGAGATTAAAAATAAAGACAAGAAATAAGAGAGAAAAAAAAGAGGGAGAAATGAGGGAGACTCAGTTCACAAATTGTATCGGTACTTGCTTGCAGGCATTCAAATTACTTTCTTAGTCTTGAATTATACCACTAACATGCATAGTATAAAGAATGAAACAAATATTCTGTGCCAATCCAATGCGACAATCAACTAGAAAACTATGGAAAACTTAAACTAGGCGTTTTTATAGTTTCCAATAATAAAACACATTCATATCACGTGTCAGGTGATCATGTGGTTATCTAAAGTAGATAGTAAACTCTTTAAAATTATTTTTGCGCTAAAGAGCTCTAAAAATAAAATATTGTTCTTTTTTATCGTGTTAATTAATAAAGGTTTTCCCGGTCGATTTCATCATTTCTTCACTCAATTTCATTTATGTGCACTCAAATTCACACAGGTGCCGCTTTCGTGCCGCTTGGGTCATACAAAATTTCAATTCGAGCGATTATATTCATTTACATGCACACAAATTTTTGTTTGGTGGGCTAAATTTCATTTACCGGCACTGAGATTTTCGTTCGGTGCAAACGAGTTCATCATATTTTCCTTCAACTTTCAATTCTGTGCGGCAATTTCCCGATTCGTTTAAACAATTTAACACGAAACGACGACGGTCTCGTTTTGCAGAAAACAATTTCATTAATAGGAATTCTATTTCCTACTTTGTGCAATCAATTTAATCAAACTGTTCAATTTTCAGGAATATGACCATATAAGGACCTAAAACTTACAGAGTGAGATTGTGGAGGTACTTAATCTACCATTTTGTGATCTTATCCTATTAAACCTTAATTTAAACCCTTCTTTTTTTCTTTCTTTTTTATCCTAGTCTCTAGCACTCGGCCCTATCACAAATTCTCTCTTGTTCTCTGTTCTTTCCCTCATAAAAAAAACATTTCATGTATATATAAATGTCATCACTTATCCGATATAATAACGCACAGAATGCTCAATCGAGTTTCTACTTTTAGAATTTTGGTATTGGATTTTTCTTTCTTTAAATTTAAAATTAAACAAACAATTAAACTGACACTCACACCAAATATGACTTAATCGTTTTCATACAAGTTACGAATTCCTCACATAAAATCATCAGACAAGACAGAGTTTGTCATTTTCTTGATGTGCATCTATTTTGTACAATATGCAATAGAAACACAGAAATGCGACAGTTCATTAAAAGAACAATGGATACTTCGTTATTGTGAGTTATTCGAGGAGAAAGCCCTTCTGAGCACGTTCATTTTGGTAATTATGGTTGATAATTATCCTCAAGAACAAGGCATGCGTCTCGGCATGTAGACTTGTTCTCGAAAGACAAACATAAACAAAAAGGCTATTTTACACGGCTGTAAGGACCCCGGAATCTAAATAACCCGAAGGTGGTATCTAACTTCGCGGAGACATCTCTTCGACTCGACGTCGCTGATAATTTTTTTTCCGAGACGTCTCCGCGACGGGAAATTTCATGACGGATTTTTCAAGAAACGTCGCGGAGACTCGGGATATGTCTCTGAGACGTCTCCGAAACGTCTCCTCGACTGACTCAAAATTGTCTGAAAACCGTCCCAAACTAGTCTCAAATCCGTCTCATGGCAAGTGAGATATCATCATAAGCTTTTAATGAAGTATCACTAAAATTTCAAATTGCATGCCCTTATGTACAATTTGATTGTCTATTCGTGAATTTGTTTGAACGAAGAAAGACCAATTATGCCGAAGTCAGTTGTAAATTAATGTGAATTCAGGTGAACGCTTTGAAGAATCGTTTGCAAGGAAAAGAAATTTGAGTGAACCAAAATGAACTTGAGTGATGATGCGGTCGTGTGATCGCAACTTGCATTAAATCGTTTGATCCAAGTGTGAAATTGAGTGAACTAAAGATGAAATTGAGCGGGAAAACCTATATTACTTTGCAAAATATTGATTATATCAGTTTATATAAATTGATTTTAAAAAAATGATTAAGAGTACTTAGTAGGTAGAAATAAAGTAAAGTAACGACATAATACATCCGCTCTCGAAAGCATCGATTAACAATTTCAATGTTTAGGCCTATCTCATTAAAATTTATACAAATAAGATTCACATACACACCCAAATACCACTGTTCCCGCAAATGCTTCGATACTGTATTTATCTATAAGTTCCTACATTATGCTATAAATAATGGTATTGCCATAAATGTCACCATGAATACCAGGTAACCCAATAGACGCGATGTGGTGAAGATGATATTGCATATTTTTAAAGAAAACACGTCGATCGAGATTATCCGTCATCTCAAATATATTACGAGAATTCGATTACCCTCTCTATGATAACCACTAAGGGAAAAAAAAGAGAGGAAAAATAGAGAGTTTTGAACATCGTCAATCAACCGCTTGCCGACGGAGGAATGACCTAAAAAAGCTACCTGCTTACATTCAACAGGGAGATCTCTCTGCTTTCAAATAGGAAGTAATAGTATTATTCGAAGATTGGGAGGGTGGAATAATGAATCTAATTCATAGACCATAGTTTGTCTGTATGCGACCGGATTTTAGAGCATTGAATACATTGTAAACTCGCCTTGAGCGCATTTGTACCGCATTTGAATGTTATCGTTACGTCTAATGTTTTGTAAAAATGTTTCCCTTTATTTTGTGTAGATTCATTATTTTTAAATTGATTTTTCATTTTTGTTAATCTATCATCTCTTGCTTCTCAAATACATATTCAAGCGAGCAACCAATCATATTGCTTTTATCACTACCTTTTAGTACATATTTGAAGTCATTTTCTCTAAAATGCTAATGAGTATTTTAAAAAAAATTAAAACTTTGAAAAGAAGCCTTTGTGACCTGTACAGGTTGTAGGGCACGTGAGTTGAAGACACATTATATTTGATGCATAACCTAGCGATCGAGAAAAGCCAAGACCCCTATCTCACGTTTCCACTTTAATTCCTTATACGCTTAAAGGTATTAGAGCAAAGGTAATGTTGATCTCCTTTTCCAAGAAAGAATCCTTTTCCGTATTATTGCAAAAAGTCGCATTGTGTAAATTGAGAGAGATAGGAAAAAAGGCACATTGATCAGTAAATACCCCACGACAAGAGATCCTTCCTACGCTAAAGATGACCTTTTTATTAAAAGCCGACTTTTAAGAGATCAAGTAGGAAATGAAAATCAATACACAGTATAATGCATTTATTTATGTGTATCATTTTATGCATTTTACATACGAATGAAACGATAACTCAGTGAAAATTTCACTGAGAAGATCTAATATATAAATACGTATGCTTTAAGATTCGATGAAAATAATATACATTTATCATTGATATTCTATACTGTCAATAAATGTTAAAAGTAATGACAAATATAATGCACTTGATCTTAAAACACCTCTTTGAAAAAAATGATAACAAAAAGAGCTTTTCATATTTGCTGCTGTAGAAACTGTGCCCTATAATGTTCAAGATTTTATTATGCAGACAATTATCATTCTTGAAATGAGTGATTCTACCTTTAAGTTAAAATCCATTGGTAACGTAGGTACGCCATTGTGGTGTTTTCTACTGGATTGATTTATGCACAGGTGGCAAATAGAGTCAGAGCTCATTATACTGGTCAGTAATCCCCTACAGGTACTATCACGATATCCCCTGTCACGAGGGTGAATCGATCCCCTAGATTAGAGTAAAAGGAACCATTTTTCCAGCTTTCTTCCCTTTCCGATATAGAATGTAATGCTTGTTAAAGAGCTATTTGAAGAAACCATATGCTACCTTATTTATCTTCCACTTTCAACCATCTATTAATTTTGAACGGTTCCAAGTAAAAAGAAATGATACTTACTATAAATATCCTAAAAGAATATTATGTAATGCTATTTTTTCGAATGAGTTCATAAATTTTAGAGGTATATTTCATTCTACACAGATACATGCGTTGAAAAAAATTTGAAAAACTTGAGGTACATTGCAATAATATATAATCATGTATTTTTTTAGCTACACAAGTTAGCTGATCAATGTTATTATTGCTATTATTGCTTGCTTTTAATCATCATTGTATTTTCATGAATTCTGTATTTAGGGTACATGCAGACACACTCTAAAAACTGAAGTGCTGTTTTTAGCACTTCAGAGGCTGAAATCAGCACTTTTTAAGAGCTTGTATAGTGACTGCATTCAAAGTGCTGTTTAAATGCACTCAAAGTGCTGTTTTAGCACGTTCACCTGAGCTGAACTTTCAGCAAAAATGGGCAAAGATGGCGTGACTTCGTTGGGATTCGAACCTGGGTCCCATGGATGAGAAGCGCTTACGAGCAAGTTATAGACTAGAGCCATTTTTTAAAAAGAGGCCTATAGTTGGGAACTAGTCTATTTCACATAATTCAAGTGTGCTGAATCTGATAAGACCGGTTCCCAAGCCGATTTCTCACGTTTTCACTACTTAATTTTCATAAACAAAATGACCATTATTGAGCTTCTGTCTCCCCTCTCAGTTTCCTTGTTGATCCACTTTCTACCCTCATAATGGCTGCCTAATTTTGCACTCACAATAAATATCATGTTAAATTGCTAGAATAAGCATTCAATTTAATGTTTTGAAACTAATTAATTATGCAAATGTATGCAAGTTTGCAACCTTACATTGTATTTCCTATAATTTCATCAACTTACATGTAAGTCAAACGTTTGTAAACTGTGGTTCAGATATCGTTCATAACATTTAAAAATAAAATTAAAGCCCCAAGATATTATTTCATGATAGACGCCCATTTATTTCATTGTTGTGCAAATTTATTTTGTTTTTCTTTGTTTTTCTACGTGATTTTGAACGAGATTTGTGAGAAATAGTCGCATATTTATTTTTTTTTAATGATAATAATTGTGGTTTTTTACCACATTAATGTTGATGGGTATGGAGGTACAAACAGACAAAAACTAACTTTTTGTGGTGCTAGTTCAATTAGGAGCTGTCTCACAAGAATCAGATTAATGAGATCCAGGCGATGTGAAAGAAGGACTGAAATGTATCGACAGATGTGCCCTCCCAAGTAAATTGAAGTTGAGGTGCCTGAATTTTGGGTTCTTCCACTGATGATGACCACTGATGCTGTACGAAATAGCAATGATGCATATATTGAGAGGATAGAACAAAGAATATATGCTAAACACGTTTCTCCTTGCACAACAAACATTACCTATAATGATAATGGGCATTTCATAAAGCTTATTCTACTGTTGCGGAGGAGAGGAGTTAAGAGGTAAGA
Source organism: Paracentrotus lividus (assembly GCA_940671915.1). NCBI lineage: Eukaryota > Metazoa > Echinodermata > Echinoidea > Camarodonta > Echinidae > Paracentrotus > Paracentrotus lividus. The sequence goes on along the minus strand of CALNVZ010000174.1, from coordinate 74,635,093 downwards.
AGTAAAGAAAGGTAACATGTTCTAAAGATGGATAAGGCAGTAGGCCTCGTGCAGCAATGAGCTTGGTGTCGATTGGAATGCCTTGAACAACAGTTCTTCTCCTGGAAAGACATATACATGTATATATATATATATATATATAAAGTGGCGTATGAAAACTCACTTTTTGGAGCATAACTGACAGTTTTTGTCCAGATTATATATGTTGTTATGAATAAAAAGTCTAGACAGCTTGGACGTTGCTGGACTTGAATCTTTAATCAAGCTTTCGGCTTATTTGCCTTCATCAGGATTTCTGAAGAGATAAAATTCATAACAAACAAGAAACAAAAACCATTAATAAATAAAAGTAAATCATACAACAAAATCAGGCACCAACATCTTCACTATATATGTATACAAAAAAGTGAAGGAAAATAAATAATTGTACAAGTATTTGTTACCTTATTAGGCCGTTGGAGAATTGTTAACTGTTGTTTTTTTTTTATGTTGTTCTGAAGTATTGAAACTATAGAGGGCTAGTAATCAAGTGGGATATTCGAGTTGTTCTGCCGTGACCAAGAGAAAGAGTGAGGGGAAGAGAGAGAGAAGAGAGAGCGAGAGAGAGAGCGGGGGGTATGAGAGAGAGAGAGGGGGGGGGGTGGGAGGGGGGGGTGGGGGGAGGGGGTGGGGGGTAGTGAGAGAGAGAGAAAGGGAAGAGAGAGAGAGAGAGGGAGCGGGAGAATGTTGACGCGTGTGTGAACATATCCGAGTACTTTACTCTGATTTAATTCTCTCTAAATCAAGAGGAGAAGAAAATATAACAAAAGTTTGTAAATAATACCGTAACAAATTAAGTTCATCTATATATTATTAGTTCTAAACATATATATGCAAAATAATATATGACGAGGTGCGTAATGGTTTTTTATTCTTTCATGCACCACGCATTTCACAGATTGAAATAAGGTAAACAAATACTTGTACATATTATTTATTTTCTTCACTTTTTTGTATACATTATATAAGATAAGATGTTGGTGCCTGATTTTGTTTGTATGATTTACTTTTATTTATTATGGTTTTTGTTCTTGTTTGTTATGATTTTCTCTTCAGAAATCCTGATGAAGGCAAATAAGCCGAAAGCTTGATTAAAGATTCAAAGTCCAGCAACGTCCAAGCTTGTCCTAGACTTTTTATTCATAACACACACATATATATATATATATATATATATATATATATATATTATATATATATATATATATATATATATATATATATAAAAGATGGAAACAGATGCCCCTCACTCAAGCATATTCTATAAAAAATATCTATGTCTATCTGGAAGAAAGCTCGTATACTTGGAAGCACAATAAGATCCTAGAGAATGCTATCAACAGGGCAGGCCAAACAAAATCATTAGATGCCCCTATGATGATCTCATTCATAAAGACTGGAAAGACTGGACTCCTTCGTCTAAGCAAGAAACTAGCAGTTGGTTCTAGACATGGAACAGCAGATGACATTCCCAAATGAAATTGTAAATACCAACATGCAGCCAGATATGGTAGTCTGCAAGATCAAGGGAGTGTAAGTTGGTATAGCTCTCTGTGAATTGACTCTCCTTTGAGAGGAGATGGCCCATAAGTACAAGACATCAACGTATGCTAGACTAACATGTATGACATAATGCAAGGAGAGGGATGGAAGGTATACTTCTACCAGTCGAGGCTGCAGAGAGTATGCTATGAATTAGTTTTGCATTTTCTTCTCAAGGAAAGGAATAACTAACAGACTGCATCTTCCTCTCAAGGATAGGAATAACCAATAGATTGACATCTTCCTCTCAATGATAGGAATAACCAACAGAGGGAAGCTGGCTAGGGACTTTATGGAGATCGCTAGAAGTTCCTCGGCATGGATCTTGACAAATAAATCCAGCAAACAGATGGCATCTCGACCTGATGCTCCTCTCACATAGCCATATCAAGTTAATGGACAGCTGACTGACAGGCTCAACTGGGGATCCAGCTGTTATGGAGGACATTTACGATACAAAAGTTTTATGCTTTGATTATCGTGTCCTAAGCTTGAAATGGTCGATTTGTCAGCCATGTCATTTCGGCATATTGAGTGGTTAAAAAGGAAAAACTGATGACGAAATTTACAAAACAATGACCTACAAGTGCATTCATTGAACAGAAATCCTCAACCAATTGTTTTCAATGGAAGGAAAATTATTAATCTATAGGCATTTGTTGACTGATATTAATATAAGGTTGCCGAAAAGATTGGCAATATTATGCAAGCTGCAGTATGAGAGAGCATGTGTTTGTGTATGTGGGTCAGTAAGTATGCGTGTGTGCGTTCGTGTATTTGTGTGTAAGGATGAGTATGTGGGTCCATGCGTGTACACAATGTTGTTCCGTTATAAGTTGTGATAAAAGAAAAATTTATATCATCATTCAAACATTTAACATGGTTAAAGTCCCCTGAAACTCGGAGATCGTGGGGAATGCGCGTTTTTCCTGAGCTCCATTGACTTGTACACAATGTCAGTCAGGCTTACGCATGGGTCGGACTAATGGGGATTAACATTCGGACAGCAAAACATGACGAAGTTGGCCGAATTCAGCCAGTCAGTCGGGTCAGTAGCTTCGGTTTCTCGATTCATCAACAATAGACTCTCAACGGGTCTCTTCGTATAAATTCAAAGAGAGGACTTGTATAATGCTCCATTTAAAAAACAAAACATAGGTTAGATTTACTTCTGAATTCTGGTCAGTTAGTCTATAGCCATGAAGGATTACCGGATTACCTCCAGACGGGTTGTCGCTGGAGATTACGCAACACGCCTCAGGCTCTGATTGGAATGTTATTATTTCATCCGAGATAAGGTGATTTCCCCATGTTTTATCAATTAATAATAATAATAATAATGGTGGCCTCTTATATAGCGCTCAGGTCCGTCATGCATGACGCTCATTTTATTTTTCTTCTTTATGTGACCATTTTGACAGATCGCAAAAACAAAGAAATACAAAAGAAATTTGCATGAAAATATAACAAATGAGCATGGAGATTAAAAGATAATTCTTGTTTTAAAATGATTTCAAAATGTTGGGAAGGATATCTGAATTATATCTGAATATCTGCTATCTGAAAATTGAAGAACCATCGAGGTAATTTACCAAGTTATTCAAGTTATAACATGTAAGTTCGCAAACATGCATTGATTGGGATAATACATTAGTTTTAAAACATTAAATCTATTATTTTCTTAAATTTTTATGCTCAGTCTAGCAAGTTTAAATAGTAATCAATGTGACTGCAAAATGATGCGGCCCATTGCACGGGTAAAAAGTGCAAACTATCTGGGAGGAGTGGAGACATACATGTAAGCTCGAAAATGGTCAATTTGGCCGCCATTTTGTTTATGCAAATTGGGTGGTGAAATCGTTAAAAATCGGCTTGGAAACCAGTCTTATCAGACTAAGCACATTTGAATTATCTGAAAGAGACCGGTTCCCAACATTTACCTAAAAGTTGAAGAACTCTTGAGCTAATTTGATCAAGTTGTAGCCCCATTGTAGCATGTATGATCGCAAACATGCATAAATTTGCATAATTAATTAATTTAGAGACAAATAATTGATTATTTATCCATTTTAAATCTCAGTTTAGCAATTTTGCGTAATAGTCAATGTGACTGCAAAAAAAACTCCAGCCGTTACGAGGGTAAAAAGTGAACACAACCAGGGAGGAATGGAGACATAAGCTCAAAAATTGTCAATTTGGCGGCCATTTTGTTTATGCAAATTAGGTGGTGAAAACGTGATAAATCTGCTTGGGAACCGGTCTTATCAGACTCTCACACTTGAATTATGTGAAATAGACTGGTTCCCAACTATAACCTAAAAATGCTTCTAAAAGTCATATTTTGCCTAAATGGCTCTAGTCTATTAGTATTAGACCAACTCTCATTTCACGATTGCTTGCAGATCATATTGTTTCATGATAAAATTTTTTTCAAGGTTACCATAATTATGTACTATGCTTTTATAATTCAAGCAAGTTAGGGAGATCTCCGTTGGTCTATTGGTAACGTCTGCGGTACTCTTTCATGTCTAGGCGAACCCGGTTCGAATCCCATACCGACATTGAACATTTTTTGTTGTTGATAAATTAGCACTTGGGTAAGTGCTAAAAAAGCACTTCAGGTGCTGATTTAGCACTTCTAGTGCAGTCACTATACGAGCACCCATAAATTAGCAATTCAGTTTTTAGAGTGTAATATGGGCCACCTAAGCTCATTTGCATAAAATAACATTATGACACACAGCCTAATCTTTGTTAATACGAATCAATAACTACTGCTCTAACTTTGATTGTACAGAAAAACAATTATCACCAACCCCCCTGTCTGCAATATTCAAATGTTGACGTCATCACCAAATTGCCCATATTACCTGCATGTAATATGGGCAAATGTATTTAATGTATTTTTTAAAAACTACAACGACTCTACTATGTTCTGGAATTTGCTTAAAATGTTGAAAATCATTAACTTTAGTAAATACTTCAACTAGATATTTAATTTAAGTTTGTGCTTATTTGAAAAAGATATTACATTATTTTCATTATATAAATCAATATAGGCCTACAATAAGTTATTTCTATGAATAATATACTGTAAATATATTAAAAAAAAACAAAAAAACAAACAAACAAATCTTAGCGAAGAGATTGATGCCTCATCCCAATACCAAGTACCAGAATCATTTCCTCCATTTTGGAATGCCCATATTACCTGCACTAATTGTTTCTATGTCAGGCAAGCATTCAATGCCACATTGCACCCCTTTATTACAACAATTTGACCTGTACGCGCTATTATGATCAACATGAAGCTATTAGCCTACTAAATATACAAACAATTGATGTTACCCCCCCCCCCCCCTCAAACACTTTTTTTTTCACCATCACATTCTGTGAAATATCAAATTTTACATCAGGGTAAAAAAGAATCCCGTAATTTTTACCTACCTTGTTGGTTTTCAGCAATTTTCTCAGAGAAATTACGGCATCAGATGCTCTCATGAAGATAGATTTTCGTAAGCAGTTCATACGAACAACATATGGCCCTCACACCGGTTACCGGTCACCGGTCACCAGTGACGACATGATTTGCTTCAAGTATCCCATATTACCTGTTATATACCTCATTTTAAGAATCTTTAATAATCCTGTCTTCTGATTGGTTGAAAGTGCAGTCATAATCTGACCTATGGCCGCCATAGACATTTTTCCCGGTTTTACCGGTCAATAGAACATTTTTACAGTACTTTTTGCCCATGGGCATAGTGCGATCCCCATTTGTTTACGTGCAAGGCTGCTGCGCATGCGCTTTATTTCAGATACCATAATTTGCGGCGCGATTTGGTCGATAATTTTAGACAACTCCGCTGCTTATGCGTCAACGCGCGTGCGCGCAGCGTAGACAAATTCTTTCGTCGCGCTAGAACGGATCCCAGATTTCTATTTGAGCGTTAAGCCTGAATTCCGATGACGATGTTGATCTAAACAAGCGATTTAGAGGTTAATCTGGAGGGTGCTTCCTCGGCATTTTGCAGTTAGTTGTAAGTAGAATGCAAATGTGTTGCCTGTGCATGTGGTGAGCATGCATTGTGGCCTGCAGAGCCAGAGGCTCGAACTGACTTAACTTTCATGACTCTAGGCTAGTCTAGATCTAACGTTAGGCCTATTTAAGAATCTAGATCGTAGACTTCACTTAGACTTAGTTCTAGGTCAAAATTAGACCATGTTTGTTGTTTTTAGATTCGGCATATAAAATATATATTGACTGCTTTTATTTTCGGGACATGGTCGTTTCTAGACTGCTCTCGGGAATCTCCGCATCTGCCATAACCCGCGACCTGCGGTCTTGGGTTATAGCAGATGCGGAGATTCCCTTGAGCAGGATCTAGAAACGACCATGTCCCTCAAAGCAGTCAATATATCTATACTAGCCCATATTACCTGCATTTACCCTATATATTTGAAGGCTGCCAGCCACTACGCATCAACAAGCACCATGCTTTTTCCGGAACATTACTTTGTCTAAAAGCTACATCTGTAAGTCAAGGCGATGTCGTTTACCATGAGATATGCATTTACCACCGTGATACAAGAAATGACGATGTAATCTGTATTTGTTTACGTTTTTTCCTTCAAATTATTTGCTCCTCCCATCATGCCCATTGGTTGTTGATTACCAACCAATAAGAGGAGAGGCGCATAAAAATCCCAGCAGAGAAAGTAAAGTAAATGATAATAAAAGACCTCAAAAGTAGGTTATTTTATACTCTAACCACGTACATTTTGCATAACCACTTAACTTGTCTGGCCGACACGTAAATCGTTGCGGCAAAGAAAAGGTTTACATTCGTGGATCAGGTGAGAACACATGTAATAATGATTTCTCTGGTATTTCGTCACCGTCACTTTCATTTGACTTAACGTGCCTGGTTCATTGTATCACGTGTTTTATGGTTCAAATGTTCTGTGTTGTATGTAAGTGACAAAAGAGTATATGACGACCTACCTTGTTTAGAAAATATGCTCAAGGTTCACTTAGATTTCTATTTCAAATCATAAATTTAATCAGAAGCAAGTCATTCTTTTGACACCCTGATTTCATCGATTATGTTCTTTAATCCAATATGAACTTGCACTCTCAAACAGAAAGTTCACACAGGCAGAGTACAGCACAATATTCCATACACGAGCATTCAGGTAACAACTCGGTTAAACCCCCCACCCTCCCTCTAGGCCTTGTGAACTTTCGATGGAAACCTTGGATCCAGGCGATCGATGCAAATTGGACATTTAACTCGACACTCTTTCACTCAGACCCATTTGGCTGTCCCTCTCTTCTGCTTCAGAGGGTGCACGTCCGCGCCCTGAATCCCACTTACCCCCAATAAACAGGGAGAGGCATAATTTCATTGAGGGCAAGAGGGTTTGGTTAACCCTTTCGTTAGCGACAGGACGTAAAGTCAGTATTGATTTTACTTGGTGTATCCGATGTGCAACAAAACGGTTAATCTAGCCTTCTGACTAACACAAATGACAGGTTTCTCTGAAGACAACCCAGAATGGTATTGCAGTTAAACATGGCGTTCATTATGTGGTATTGGTAGACAGAACCGAAGTTCGGAGAAATCGGTTGGGATCATGAGGTTATCAATATAAAGATCGATAAAGTAGTGAAAGGAGAGAGGTAACGGTCTCTTTCCTCATTCTCTCCTGGCGTAATCAACTTGCTCCCTCCAAATGATCCTACCCTTCACATGTTTTTAGTATAAAATACATGCTTGCCGCCCCCTTCATTTCCCCAGCGGTATGCCATCATCTCCTCAATGCTCTGACACATGGTCCACTAATTCCAATACTTAAGGTTAAACCAGAACGTGTTGAGTTTTCAAATCTCCTACAATTCTTGCAAATTAAGGAATTTCTATTTAGGTCGACATAATTTCCCGTTTCTAATGTTTCCCCAACGCCATTACTATTAATTACCGGGCGGCCCCCGTTTCATGGAACTCAAAAGTGTACATATTGGGAGCTAAAGACTAGCTTTTTCCCTTTGGATTTTCTACGTCTAATAGTCTTTGAAATTACCGCCTTATAAGCCTTTGAACTATGCTGGCACAATGATTTCTCAAAATAAATCGACCATTTCACCATTGCATTTAAATTTCAAAGGCACTCTATGTCGTATAATCACTTCATCTACTTGCACAACTGGCACACACACACACACACACACACACACACACCTACACCCTTCTGATCAACCCTCGCACATAATATGTCCCACACACACACACACACACACACACATACGCAAGGTCTTGGAACATCTTATTTTAATTCCTGTATTACGTAAAAGAAACTGTACATCAAAATATTTACCGACAATCAAGGTGTAACCGGGGAATAGAACTGTAATCACATTTTGCAGAGTATGAGGAGTAATGTTTTACAAATCGATTTCCTGCTTCTTCATGCGCAATACGTACATCTGATGGCGTATTGAAGTATTCTATTACTCAAAATCTCATTACCTGAGGGCCGTGTTTTCCCCTAGTAGTTTTTATGACTGCCCAAATGTTATAGAAATCGATCGTCGACCCAAGATCGCATTGGAAATGAAAACCTTTTTTTTTTTTCAACCTAGAGTTTACTTGGATAAAAGGATGAACAAATATTCAATCAATTGTGACCAGAATATGTTTATCATATATTCGCAAGCCTGTTGTTTTGCAGAAAAGACAAAATAGGAGTTTCCCGGTACTTGAGACATCGGTGGAGTACCCTGGAAACTGTTACTCGAGGGCTGAGATCTATACGTGCAATGTGAGTTGATATGACCCTATCTTTTACATGCCCATAGTCTCCTTTTGACTAAGATGGAGGAATGTCAAACAGTCCAGGCGAGCGTTTGATGGAAGTGCTGAATAAAACCGCTATTGATTTGTGTTAGAAAGGGAAAAAAAAGGAAAAAACAAAAAGACCAATCATAACGAGTTATTGGTCGAGTTTATTTGGGAAATTGCGAATGGAACATACATACTGTCCGTCCATATAGAGAAGAAGAAGAGGAAGAAAACAAAAGAAAAAAGGAATTAAAAAAAAAAAAAAAAAAATTATATACTTTTGAAATGGCCTCTGATGCAAATTTTCTCATAACGAGCAGAATCGTTCAAGATTGAAGTATAAAATAATGTACTAAAAGTCCGCGGAAATTCAGCGGTTTTTTTTCACCAATCCGAGGTAGCTGTCATTTTGATAAAATTAAAATATATGTATATAGATTTCGAAAACGAATCTGTTTGCCCAAAAAATTGTTCCCATATGAAAGTCAATACAGTTCTCCGCAAGTTGATAGAGGTATCTAACCTGAAAATTATAACTGTGTATTGTAAAACTTCCCAACAAATGAAATTTTTCGAAAGACATGATTTAGCAAAAGACAAGTACGAAAATGTAATGTCTTACGACCACCTTAAAAATCGAATCATTGAAAGTTACATAATTATAAAAGACTAGTCCTTCTTGTGCGATCGTTAACGATAATAAACAATAATTCAGACATAATTAACAAAAGATTGTTGCAAAAACCTCAAAATTAATATTCCGTGACCGTTTTGTTAAGATGAAAAATTTAATTAAATTATATTTTATATACTGACAGACTCATTATAACGTTATTAAAGCTTAATACAACCGATCCTGACGTCATCGATAAAAATGTTAAACTTTGAAGACGTACGGTATCCAAATAATTACTTAAAGGCACGTTGCTAGGTAACGCGTCAGCATCATAATTATGTTTTTTTACAATACATATAGGTAATCATGATAATCGTGCCTAATGGCGAGCGGAATGCCGACAAATGAATAACAAGTATAATGCAAGAGGAATTTGTATTGGTTAACAAGCTCTTCATCATTGAGATCATGTTTTGGCAATTTGTTGCCTTTTTCACCTCGAGGTCAATACTGATCTTGAAATTCAACTGTGGCGAGAGACAATTTTTTTCGTAGCTCCGTGTCTAGTTAATCCCCCTCCAAGTAGTTTCTTTAGAAGGAGTTCATAAATACTAACCTGTAGAAAACTCTTAAAATGCAATGGAAGTAGATGAAATATAAAAGCAATGCATTGGATTGGATTAGATGATATCTATTCTGAGATCAGTAAAGTAAATGTCCAGAAAATGCAGGAGGGAAATTCTATATTTAGTTTTGTTACATTAATGGTCAGTTTTATTCTACTGCTGGCTTCTAAACGAAGAGGCTTTAATACAATTTTCACTTTTTTAGTGCCAATATGTATACACATAACACGTAACGCATAACACCATCAAACATAGTAATGTGACATGCTGCGGTAAGTGAGTTACGCTACAAAAACTGGATAGGTTTTCTTCTTTTTTTGGTGGGGGAGGGCAGACTTGTCCCTAAAGTTTTATGTTATTAACAATCATGTTATTGCTGATGAGTAGATAAGTAGGCAAGTTATTTGATTTAAAATATTTTATGAGTAGCTTGATATTTTTCTATATAGAAACAACAAAATCAAGGTTAATTTTGTCCGGTGGACATCTGGAGGTCATTTCACCCCTTTTTGACTGTTCGAATATCTTACATTAATGTATTCAAACCTTGTATATTTAGAAGAAATCATGAAAATGTCACTGTGATCACGAGATGATGATGATTAAACTCAGTGAGGAAATATTAAAGAAGTAAACGTCGTGTAGTGTTTCCTCGTTAAAATTCTTGAGATAACCTAATGGTGTACTTTCTTGTCTTACTTGTTTGTCAATCTTACCAACTTCCCTATGGGTGGTTGAGTACTCCCTCTTGCGCGCTCGGAGTCTCCTGCAAAGTTGCCCGCCAGTTAATGACCCTAGCATAACAGCATTTGGCACGTACCGCGCACTGGGAAATATGGAAACGAGTGGTCAGGAGAGAAATGCATCATGTCAGAATGTCCTATCGCAAATAACTACCCGTCACACTCTCTACTGTAAGGTTTCTATAAAGGATATTATTCCAATTGTTGAGCTATCAGGGTTAAATGTTTCAGGGATAATCGTCCCTTCTAAACATGACAAAGATTTGGCATTCACGATCTGTGAACGTTTGTGGCATTTTTGGCAACATCCTTTAAGCTATAAATTGGAAAGGTCAAGAAAACATCTACAGGACAAAACTTGTGACGAAAATATATCCACGTATTCCTATCACAAAAAGGGAAGTGATTGTCATGTTACGTTTCACCTGCACATTATGTGATGATTTTGATTCCGGAGGGGAGGGGGGGGGGAGGGGGGAGGGGTAATTCCAAGACAAACCTTCACCCATGCGCGTCCATGCGCCCTGAAAATAGATCCTAAATGGCTTACTACACAAAGTCAAATTTGCATTCCTGATCGTTACCAGGCGAGAACAAGGCAAAAACTAGATTGTGTCTTGCCCACCCGTACATGAAGGTTTCCCCAAGTACATCCATAACCAAGCTTAATTTGACGAGAAAGTTTTGCAAATAAAATTTGACCTCAAATAAACTTTGACCTCTCTATGTGACCCCCGACAGCAATGCAACATGATGTTACCCCTAGTACATCTATCACACAAGTGTGGTTGCCATTTGACCAGCGGTTGCCAAGTTTTGCATCATAAGAGAGTCTTACAAGTAAACTTTGATGTTTGGAATAAAATGACCTTTGACCTTACCATGTGACATTAGATGCCACTATAACATGGAGGTCCCTGAAGTGCATCTACACTGTTAGAAAAAAATAAACAAGTTGTTTAAATCTTAAACAACTGCGTGTTAACCGCAGTTTAAAAAATTAAACAGCCTGTAGTTGTTTAAAACTTTAACACTCTTGCAACATGATGTTACCCCTAGTACATCTATCACACAAGTGTGGTTGCCATTTGACCAGCAGTTGCCAAGTTTTGCATCATAAGAGAGTCTTACAAGTAAACTTTGATGTTTGGAATAAAATGACCTTTGACCTTACCATGTGACATTAGATGCCACTATAACATGGAGGTCCCTGAAGTGCATCTACACTGTTAGAAAAAAATAAACAAGTTGTTTAAAATCTTAAACAACTGCGTGTTAACCGCAGTTTAAAAAATTAAACAGCCTGTAGTTCTTTAAAAATTTAACACTCTTGTTGTTTAAAAGTTTAAACAACCTGTTGTTTAATGGTTGTTTAAAATATCAACATAATTGTTTAACGCTTCTCTCCAAAAATAAAAACGCTTCAACTTTTAGTTAACGCAGTCGGGTATCGAACTCACGACCTTTCGTTTATAAGGCAGACGCTCTATCCACTGAGCCAACACATCTGTACATACACTAATTTAATGTGTGAGGCATAAGTCCTTCGCCATGATTGAAATGTTGCGCCGATTTACCTTGGATGTAACGAGTGATGCCATTAGCTCATTACTATCACGTGACATTTGCCTCGGTCTGTTTAAACAACCCCTTGTTTAATACAGTGCAATATGTCTATAAACAGGTCTTGATTAAGGCTATAAAACCTCGCTTTTCGGGTTTTAAACAACAATGTTTAAATATTAAACAAAATGTTTAACTTTTAAACGAACATTTTTTTTAAACAGCGAAATTCTTAAAGCGCGTTCTAACAGTGTAGGCCTATGACCTAAGTTTAGTTGAAAAGGGAGCAGCGGTTGCAAAGTTATTTGTTATAAGAGAGTCTTGCTAGTAAACTCTAACATTTGCCCTCAAATGACCTTTCACCTCTCTTTGTGACCTCCGACATTACTGCAACATGATGTTATCCCTAGTGCATCTATCAACCAAGTTTTGTTGCCATTGGACAAGCAGTTGCAAAATTATGCATCATAAGATAGTCTTGCAAGTAAACTTTAATGTTTTAAATAAAATGACCTCTAACCTAACCATATGCGACATCCAATGCCACTATAACATAAAGGTTTCCCAAGTGTATCTATAACCCAAGTTTAATTGAAAAGGGAGCAAAGGTAGTAAAGTTATTTGTTTTGAGTCTTGCCAGTAAACTCTAACATTTGACCTCAAATGACCTTTGAACTCACAATGTTATCAAATACACCCCCTATTTTAAGGAAAGCGTTGACGATGCGCAAGGCTGAAAACAGACCGCTTTTGACTTTTTTTTTTTTTTTTTTGGACGCGGACATACGCATTAGTGGCACATCATGCGGTAATTGACCCCGGACATTTGATACTGGAGACGATACTGACAGACCCAAGGGTCTCACCTTTGGCAACCCAAAGCAGTTTAGTCTTACAAGCTATCACCAAAAACATCCTTACCTTAAAAATCAGTTAAGCCTTCTAAATATGTTACCTGGGGTTATCTTTTCCCGTCAAGCTTTGAGTATGGCAACTGAGGGATGTTTCAGAGAATTATGTCATTTCAAGTAAATATTTCTATTTTGGTTTATTGAACTTACTTTTGAATAACGCATTCGTAATTGACTGGAGTGACATATTAGATAAAGCAAAGTAGAAGATGGTGAAAATCCCAATAATAAAATCGTGTGTAAGAAACTCCAGAAAAGGAGAGCAGGCCTTAACTACAGATTGAAAATACCAAAAGTATTTAACACATCAATGGTCAAACTTTAATTTAGGTCTAGTTCTGTGCATTCGGAATTAAGATTTAGTGCATCTCCAGGAGATTGATTTATTTTTTTCCAATAATAAGTGATAAATGCACAACGGCATTAAAACAAATCCGCTGGTAATAACTTAACTGTATTTCGAATATGCAGGATGCGTATGTGCATTAATTTCTGAAATCATTCCGCTGTTTTTAAGTTCTCTGGAATACTCGCCATTATCCAATTTACCCTCCAAATAGCTTATGCCTCTCCTTCGTTTCTTCTTAACCAACTCTATGACAAATATCTCTCTAAAAGGTGTGTTTTAAACGCAGTTCCAGATTTCCTATTTATTAGCATCATATATTTCAATTTTGTACTCTTACAATAATGCTTTAGGCGATGTAGGTGACGTAAACAATTTAGGAAAACCTTAAAGTTCCGTGCTTTGATTAATTACCGTGTTAGAGCCTATATTAATGAAAACAATAAGGTACCCAAAACGGATGAAGCCTTATCGTTTTTACCATATAGTCGAGATCTCTGACGAGCTATTTATATACAACAATTGTTTTAAATAGTGGTAGATGAAATAATATATCAGTATAGAAATAATCGGAACAACATTTAGTTTCTTCTCATCTTTTGACATTTGTCCCATGTTGGCTCTTTGGAATTGGACAAAGCAAGAAATGAGACCCATTAAGTTGAATTAAATGTAATGTTTTTTATTTGTTTAATTCCTAGCTTCTTTTTTGTTTTCCAAAAATTATATACAAGAGTGATGATTCATTTAAATGTGGTTACTAGTAAGAGAGAAAAGGGTGCATACGACAAGCATAAAACTATATGCAAAAATATGCAACAGATATAAGTTATGTAGTTTTAATGTTGTTGGTGACGACATCATGTAACTTTATTATTTATTATTTATTATTATTTCCCAGTTAGTAAGATTCATCCGTAACACTCTGAGGCAATATTCACTCATTCATATTTCATCATATTACGACATGTTAACAGGGAGAGCGAATGATGGAGAGAACACAATACAGATACAAAAGGGGGAGATGCAAAGTGGTTAAGGCCCATTATTGATGGAAGAAACGAAGATTTAAAAAAAAAAAAACAGAAATAATAAAAAAAAGAAATGGAGTCTGAAGTGCATAACTTGCATCGGCACTTGCAGGCATTCGAATGTGTTTTCTTGGCCTTGGATTATACGAGTGACATGCGTAGTAATAAAACCGACATAAATATATCATGATAATCCATTGTGATACACAACTAAAAAACTATGTTAGAGTACAAGAATAACACGCATCTAAACCACGTGCAGCACGGGATATCTAAAGTAGATAGTAAACTCTTTTTATTTATTTTCGCATAAACAGCTCTACAAATAAAATGCTTTCTTTTCTCTTATTGAGTAATATCACTTAACAATTTTCTTTTTTTTTTAAATATCAGTAGGCTAGCAAGTTCTGCTTTTTTCAAAATTAATATGTTATGAAATATTGTACGTTTTGGCCTTTCACCTTTAAGGCGATTCACACATTTGAAGCTCAAACAAAGTACATCTTAATAGGGAGGGAGAGAGAGGGAGAGAGAGAAAGAGAGAGAGAGAGGGGGGGGGAGGAAGGGAATGCGAGTTATTGTAATGGAGCAACTGACTCTCCCTAATATTTCAATCATTTATGATTGATATTTAAATGCCTCGCGTTACCCCTCGCAGATTTCGAAATGACACCGTACCAGGTTCAGATGAATACCCACTGAGAATGAATTTACCTAAGGCGTGGCACCCTTACTGGTGATGCCCTAATTACTCGGTTACCTATCACAACAGTCATGACAGAATGTCCTGTATATCTAGCCTCCCTCAGAATGTTAAAAGCAACCCATAGAACACTCATTTTGTTAGTGTCGCCATTTGCATTATAATGTATCTTCCTTTTTCTCCTCTCTGGTGGCACTATCCAAACCCGCTCGCATCATCTCGATTAATGAGTGATAGAATAGCTCAATAATTGTTCCCAGATGGACTTAGACTCCAAGAGCTTGATGAAATGTGACTCGGCTGTAATGATCCTTCAATATTTATGTTTCCAAAAGGCGTCATATCCACTTATGTCACTTGAAAGAAAAAAAAAAGTTTGCCAGATTCGGTACAGGCATCTATGGAAAAATAATTATATGAAAAGGTTGATATATTTATTAATTCCCCCAAAAATGTAATTCAAGTTGGTTTAAAAGGAGTTACCTACATGACAAATGTCGTGATATCAACAACTCACCTTTCTCTGAGGCGGACATGGTGGATTGGCACCTCTTACAATTTTAATTGTTGAATCAGCATACAAAATAAAGAAGAAGAAGACCACCCCGACACACACACACGCACACACACACCACACACACACACACACACACTCACACCACACAAGACTCACAGTAGGTTAAGATAATTACGTACATTTAAGGCCTGTATGTGGTATAATATTATATTCCTTATCAATTTGATTATAATCAAAATAGAAGCTAGCAGATGAAGTGTGAAGATTCTCATCATTTACTTTGAATTCATGTTAACTTTTTTCTTTCAAAAATGGCGCAAGTATTTTAAAAAGTATTTAAAGGAGGAGTCCGGGCTGAAATTTATTTTTTTTGTAAAGTAAAGTAAAATTTAACAAGCACAACGCAGAAAATTTCATCAAAATCGGATGAAAAATAACAAAGTTATGCATTTTTTAGGTATTGAATTTATTTCGTAAAACAGTTCTTGGCATTGTCTCATTGTCTCATTTGAATATTTGAATATTCAAATGAGCAAAATGATGATGTCACAGTCCCCCTACTTCTTGTGTTTTATTATATGAAATCCTATTTTTCTCATTTTTTCATATATTGCGTATACAGAAAATCTATCCCACATACTGAAATAGGTAAAAGCACTAGTGACCTTGAACATTCCACAAGGATTAATCCCTGTTTTTATGTCCTTGGGGAGGAAAATCTTGATAATTGGTATTTCATACAATAAAATACAAAGAAAGTAGGGGGACTGAGACATCATCAGTTTGCCAATTTGAAGATGGCAAAAAACTGTTTCCTAAAAAATTCAAAACCTAAGAAAATTCATAACTTGCTATTTCTGAATCCGATTTTGATGAAATTTCAGTGTTGTGCTTTTTAGATTTTACTCTATTTTTCTAATAATGCAAATATCCAGCCCGAGAGTCCTTTAAAAGCATGGAAACAATGAAGTTTTTCTAGTATTGACTTGACTGATTTTCATTTTGAGAAGGATTGTATCTCCGTCATAAAATGCTTGCTTGGAATCATATCCTCACATATAATACAAGACATGGGGGAATGTAGACATACTGAGCAAAAGTCTTTATGCAGTTTCCATGATATGATGGTGTGATGTTTTTTGGTGTTAATGTAATGGAGCAGACGCCAATAGCTGGATGGCAAATTTTTATCGATACCCACTGTGATCGTTACAACTGCAGCTCGAAACTAAGGCTCTCGTGTTTATTCTTGGGTTGAGATTGAAACAGGCGATATTTTCACTTGTCATATTCAATTTCATCGGTTGGAACTCGACACCTTCATGATTTCATACCAGGGTTTCTACCCCTCCCCATTGGTATTGAAAAGCATATAAACTGATTGTCAATGTGTGCGGTGAGAATGAAACTGATATTTTATTTCGCCACATTGAATATCAAAGCGTGAGTTCAATATTCGAAAACCACAATTTAGATCACTTAAAGTGGGCCTATGTTGTGTTTGTAAAACTAGATGAAACATTATTTTTAGGGGGAAAAAAAATAAATAAGAATACATTTTATAATAACATTGACTGGTAAATGACTTCATCTGAAGAAGTTAATATCAACTATATTGATAGTCCGGCTACCATACCTATAATCAATAACGAGTTACGTATAGTTCATTGTTATGAGAGTGGGTGTAAAGAAAAATAGAGATCGAGGCGCTGCAAGTAGGCCGGTATAGAGCAGTACATGGATTGATATGTGTTAGTAAAACAAAGAGAGAGAGAGAGAGAGAGAGAGAGAGAGAGAAGAAAACAGGGGAAAAGAGGGGAAGGGGGTAATGTAGCGTTGACAACAATCGCGTAAGACTAGGAATTAACTTTTAATCATGAACACTCATGTAATGCGTAAACATGCAAAACACCCTCTAACCTTGGTAGAAACTTTTCTCCGTGCTTTAACATGACAAATTAAGAATTAAGACTGAAAAGAAAAGAAATACATATGAGCACAGTTATCCATTCATTTCTATGTCACACGTCCCCTATTTGAGACACGTACTTTGCAGGTACGACACGCAGGATGTTTCTACAATACCTCTCCTACAGTAATTGCATAAATTTGCCCATGACATCTACAAGAAACTTGTATGCAGCGCAAGCAATATATAAGGAAGCAAAAAGGGTGAGGAAAGAGGTGTAGATCTTAGTTAATGTTAAGTGGTAAGGTGTTGAGTCACTAGATGGGGGAACTTGATTTGACATTAATTACGATAAATCTTGATGTACGAGATCAGAGCCGGAGACTGATGACAGAAAAGAGCAATGTGTGATGAATGAGATGTAGATCGGGGTAAAGGGCAACAATATGGCGATGTAAAATATATTAGGTGGGAGCTTGCTCTATCTAAGTCACGAACTTACAAAGTGTTTTCAAAAGCAGCTGATATAGTGATCACAACAGGTCGTAGGCCACGTTGCACGTGCATACAATGTAGCTTGCGTTCCATACAGGTCGCATGTAGCCGTCGTGGGCAAATTTCTATGATTTATAATTTTTGGTAGGGAAATCCTGTGTGTCGTACCTACAACGTCCGTGCTTGAGATAAAGGGGAAGCAATGTAGCTTTTTTTTTTCTATTCGCATTTGGAAGAGAGTTAGTTGCACGCTGCCCGTACGACCTGTTGAGACACCTCCGATGTATTAACCACCGTATTCTGGTCGTTGTCCTTTATTCTCATGTAAATACAAACACAGATCCATTGGACCTCATCTCCCACTGGCTATTTTGAGCTACATTTGCTCCAGTCATTACTCATTCTTACGTAAACAAGAAGAGATAGACGACCAAGAGACATTCCAATTTGCTCTAATTTACCAAGATGACGGTGGCTCCTTAGTGATGAGGGGAAAATACACCGGAGAGCTGACATTATTACATATAGCAGGTATTATACAAATAATGTTTCTATCATCAATCATCCTTTACGCAAACAGAGGAACTTTCATGAAAGAATATTTGCTATCATTATCCTTAGCCATCAAGACGCGTTTAGCACTAAATTATTCAGAAAGATAAGTAAATAATGATAAAACAAAAGATGAACGAAATAAAAATAACAAAAAAAAAAAAAACATTAAAAAAAAGACCTCATATGACTGTACAAAAACGCTTTCATTAAGGTTTTCTTTATATCTCAAACCTAAAAAAGTTACAATTTGCTCATACATACGGTGCGTGTGGGTGTGTGCGTGTATGTGTGTGTGTGTGTTTGTTTGTGTGTGTGTGTGTGTGTGTGATGGAGTGTGTGGGTATGTGTTTGTTACGGGGAAGAGTAGTGTGCTTATGAGGGTGTGTGTATGTGTGCTGTTGTATGTGTGTGTGTTTGTGGGTGTGGGTGTGTGTGTAAGGGTGTGTGATATTAAGCAGAAAGCACGGAATATTTTCTGAAAGGTGTCGTATTACAGATGACATGTGATGCCAAAGATCATGTCAAATTCAACAACAACAAAGAAAACAAAAGTGTCAGAAAAAAAAATGACTGAAACACTCCATCTAGAAAGTGTACATCGAATAAGAAAAGGTGAAAACTATATCACTGCGATAGAATTGGAGTTGCCCTGAATGCTCTCAAATTGTTAACATTCTAAAAAAAAAAAAATATTTGCACCTTATTAGATGCCTCTGCTTTTCCGTTCACATCATCATAATACTTTTCAATGCATTGGTCCATGACCATCAAATAATTGCCCTAAGCAAAATTGGAGTATACTAAAAAAAAAAAAACAATGAAATCTGATATCACTTTCATTTATACGCCTTTTCAAGGTGTCAATGTTATATTTATTTCCCTGAAGCTTTTAAGTATATCAATATCTACCAGACATGAAATGAAAATATCTAAATCCAATTGTGAATAGTAAATGCTTTTCTTTCATTGTACGTTGGGCATGACTGTTTTGGAACGTCTTTTATGCGGAAATCAAAATCACAATGCAAAGAAACTGTATTTTTCCGGAACCTGATCGCAAGCGAAACGCCAGGACAATATTTTGAACTGTGTATTATCCCAGGGCAAATACAGAGCAGGAAAATATTGAACCACAATTGTGGGAACCTAATTGCCGAGTTTGCCTTCAATGTATTATATCAATTGTGACGTTCATATTACTCCATTTCGCCGTCTCAAAGTACAGAATTGCTCAAAGAATTGCAATCTAAAAGGAAGACTAGCGAAAAGAAAACAGAACAATATACCGGTGGGGAATAAAGAGGATAGATATTGATGGCGTTGGAATTTTTTATCCTGGTATTTTTCGTACAGCTTTCACACACGTATCCCACCGAACAACATATCCAATGAGAACAATTTTAAATTATATGGTAGTTTTTCTTATATCAAAAACCTATTATAATAGCGTAAAAATAGAAGAAGAAGTAAAACACACACACACACACACACACACACCCACACACGCGCACACAAAACACATTTCATTATGCCTTACAACCATCAATAAAGACTTAGTTTAATCATTTTGACAATTGTTATTTGTAAACTTTCGCTTGTATTATAAATCCTTTTGACAACCATAATTGTTGGTTATTATCTTGGTTTAAGACAATACTGCTCCATATTTCAATTTCATTCCACTTGGCATATCCAAACAAATTAACATTGTCGTTTCTTTACGATTATGATTGTGGCATAAAGCACATGGAGACATGGAATTACGCCAATATGCTTTGAGCTGTACAAAAACTTATTATTATTATTGTTTTAAAGTAGAGTATTTTTTTCTACGATTCATTCTCTTTTTATTATTATCTATTCAAAATCGTGTACTGGAGAAATGAGAAAGACAATGCATTATAGTTTCTGACTAAATACGGAAACAAAATGGACTTTAGTAGCACTACGTACAAAATTTAATTTATAGGATTTATTACAGGTTGTTGAATGTAGGCTTACATTATTATTAATACGTCTTTCAATATCATACATTTTGGAAAATGCACCTTAATGTACTGTACAGCAGTAAATTTGGCAAGGGATAACAACTATATGCGACGAACCTGTCAAGGAAGATGTTATCTGAATGAAGCATTTGCTTTTCCCTACTTTATCTGGACTAATCACGAATAAAGTTATTCTCCCGAGCTTTACAAACTTAATAATATGTTTCAGCTAATGCACTGGTTACCGGCATGTTAATACTTACATCAATTATATTGGGCCTTACTGCTGCCACGTTCTTTCTGCCCTGTACTAGTACTAATTTCCAAAGCAAAGTTTGAATCCGTCTTTATAACGATGAAGATGCAATTTTTCGACAGGTCTAGGCTGGACAAACTTTTCTTCCAGAAAATAGTTATTGATGCTGCCAACAATAATGTCTCTATTGCCGAAAACTGCTCTGCCGCCCTATTCTAAAATTAAAAGTTTAATGCACTACTAATTAAAAATAGTAACTGAACTTCTTGTTCAATAATCTATTATTAAGTATTTATATGCTATATAATATATGCGGCAAATGCTGATCGGCACAATCATTAAAAAAAAATTAACAACGATATTGCACTAACTCTCAGTAACAAAAGCTTCGGGTAATAAACTCATACTTGGGTTTCATCAGTACATAATACTTCAATACTAGGACTCCAAATAAATCTACTAAATCTTCATGAAACAATACCTCAATTACTTTGCTGTGGCGCAAGGCTTTCACTTCGGGGACAATTACTGGTAAGGTAGCATTATACTACACGAATAACAACTGAGATCAATTAAAAATGATTGACTTGTTCATTGATTCTGCAATAATTGTATTGATACACGGCTGTTCACGTATTTTGCAAAAACCCAATACTTCATCTGGTGCCCCTTAAAATGTTTACTGCGTTAAGACAGGAAGCTGGAATCTTTACCATTAATCTCATGGGATTTGCAAACCTAATTTTCCTTTTCTTAACAATCGCATTGGAAGCTGATGTATCATCAATTGTGAGCTAGAAAAGGCAATACCTCTTATAATCTTATATATACCGCCTTTCTGAGTAGAAGGAGACGATGTCAGCGGTTTTGGGTAAACACCGAAATATCCAGAAGCGCATACACTACCTCCTACCTCCTTTCCTAACTATGTGGAATGTGGATGAAACTTGATTACCAACTCTTTAGATCTGGGATAATAACATTGGCACGAGGGAGGTTTCAACTTACATCGGAGCTTTATAGATGGGCTTCTTTAAATGGAGATGAATTACAGTGAGTCTTTTCCTGCGCTGGATAGTTTCTTTAATTCTTCACCTTTTAATAATGTTGATCTGCTTCACATTAGAGGGGGCGTGTTATTGAAGTTGTCGCTGTCTATTTTTCTTTTTGAGCCGAAAAGACTTTACTCTTTCTGTTTCTCTCTTCTTTGCAGCTGTATGTACTCCTCATAAATGTATATTGTGCATTGAGTGAACGTGCTTTACTTCGATGAATGTCCTCTCTCTCTCTCTCTCTCTCTCTCTCTCTCTCTCTCTCTCTATCTCTCCCTCTCTTTCTCTCTCTCTCTTTCTCTCTCTCTCTTTCTTAACTTTTGTTTTCAGTGATGTCCTGTTTTATGAACTTTGATTTTTTAAAGTCATTTACCTCTTTAAACAAGTTAAGCATAATATGAAATAAATAGGCCTATAAACCACTTATGCTATTCACGTTGGAAATCCATTACTTTCAAATCTTCCATGGAGACAATGAAGCTATTTTCTTGGTTTGACAACTTTAAATTGCCCGAGACAAACTACAATTCATACTTTTTACTCAAAAAATTCGGATCCGAATAAAAACAAAAAAAATGATACACGATCAAGAAATTTCCCGGATAATATGTTTTTGAGATAAATAGATAAATAAACAAATAAACTAATAAAAATAAAAATAAAAACTACCCCAAAACCAAGCAAAACAAACCAACCAACCAACAAACAAACAAACAAACAAACAAATAAACAAAACAAACAAAAAGAAATCAAAAGAAAAAAAAAATTACAAAATTACTGTTTCTTCGTGATTTGTTTTGTTATTTATTTATTTATTTTATTCTATTTTATTTTTTTCTTTATGGGGAGGGGGGAGGGTGGAGGGATAAGCATTTCTTCCCTTCCACATAAATACATGTTTACGTACAAAAAGGCTACACCTGACCAATGAAATAAAAATAGGGGGAGTAGCATAAAAAAAAAAAAGGTGGTAGGGGATGGAGAGTGAGAAAGAGAAGAGAGAGAAGAGAGAGAGAGAGAGGGATAGAGATAGAGAAATGTGCATTTGGCTTGACTGAATCAACAAGAAAAGGTGAGAAAAAGGTATAATAAAAACACATCTGAACTCCTCGCATTTGACAGGACATATAGTAATATTGATTTTGCCGCAGTTGCTCTTTAAGAACGTTAAAATCAATGAGTACCCATCGGCAACAGCCATGCTATTTAAAAACATGAAATATTTCACACCAAACCAGAAGTTAATGTTATAAACGGGAAGAATGTTTACATAGAAATTCAAATAATGTCGATATAGAATGCTCTGAAAATACCAGTCAACACTATGAATTATATCCCTATTGCGTTTAAATTTGAATATTCTTTTTATACATAAGTAAATATATATATATATATATTTTTTTTTTGGGGGGGGGTGGGCGTATCTAAAAATCGGAAATTCCAAAGTTCGACGTTGTTTTCAGACCGGCAATAAAACAAGCAAAAGCAAGTGACAACTAAATATATTTACATACAAATGTGCATGATATTCGAATAAAAATCAAAAGTCTACGTCCCGCTAGATAAGCTTTATTCTATCTTTGATATAAATATTCTGTTTATAGCTTTCTGAGATGAATAATATAAACATATGAACTAACTGCTAGAAAAGACTATAATGTATTAAATAAAGAGAAATGATAAAAGGCGCCGAGGCGCTACTCAATTAATTTGAAAAAAAAAA
>CALNVZ010000174.1:74573174-74610531 GCA_940671915.1 Paracentrotus lividus | reverse complement strand
TCTAGGCAGCTCTTGAACCTCGGGCTCAGTATCCTCTGCAATTGCTGGCTGGTATGGGTCCTCCTAGGACTGGCCGACAGCTGATGGCTTTATGCTTTAACTAAATAGTGTCTAAACTTTAGTTACTGGGGACTACATGTACACACGTCAAAGCACCCTACACCAATTAGTATAGCTGGGACTAGTGGTTAGAAATAATTCACATGTGCTGCAAATGTCCCCTCAGGATCCTTTAAAATCTTGGGTATCCTTTGAAAAAAACTTCAACCAAACTGTTCCTCAGATCAATCCAATCCTCGTCATTGAAATTGTTATGTTCTTTTGATCTGGACGCAATAAAGATACTTTGAAGTCAACTATTTATGCCAAAATATTGAGTGCATGTTCACAGATTTCCATGTGGTCACAATCAATTACTATTTGATCCTCAAATTGGCAAAAATTGTATCTTTACTCCTGAAACCTCTAAAAAAATGTATTCTATATTTTATGACACAAACTACTGAAAATTGCAAAATATACATTTTAAAAATTCCCAATTTGCACAGGAAAGTAATGATTATTTATTTTTCTTCACGTTGCCAATTTAGAGATTTCAATTGAGAAGTATTGGCCAGTTCCGCAATCTAGTGCGCAACCTTGCAAAAGTCATGCAGTCTAATGGCAATCTAGTCCGCAAGCTTGCAAGATTTTATCCAGTTCCGCAATCTAGTGAGCAACTTTAAGAGATCTTCATCCAGTCTTATGCGCTCTTCCGCAACCTTGCACACTCTGCGCAATCTAGTGGCAATCTAGTTTGCAACCTTGCCGGATATTGGCCAGTTCTGCAATCTAGTGCGCAACCTTGCGAGATTTTCATCCAGTCTGGTATGCTTATTTGCAACCTTGCACACTCTGCGCAACCTAGTGGCAATCTAGTCTGCAACCTTGTCAGATAGTGGTCAGTTCCACAATCAAATTCGCAACCTTGCGAGATCTTCATCCAATTTTGCATGCTTAACTGCAATCTTGCGAAAGTCATGCAATCTACTGGCAAGCTAGTTGCAAGCTAGTCACAAGATTGCGAAGATATCGCTAGGTTGTATTATGCTTGCGATAAGCGTGCGATTAGGTTGCGCAAGCTTGCCGTCGAAAATACAATCTTATTAAGATTGCCGCAAGTTTGCCGCAATCTAGTCGCAACCTTGCGGCAAGCTTAGATTTTTATAAGGGTATATAGAGTGAGTCAATAATAAAGTCCCATCATTTTGAAGGTGTCTTGTGAAAACTATGAACATTCAATCATGGGTTTTATGATATTTCTCGGTAAAGTAATCCTTCTAGCATATGTTGGTACCATTTTCATTTGGAATTTTGCACGCATGACTGAATAACAGACAATCTTCTGAAGACGGTAAGATCTCACTTGTGCCAAGTGGCTGGTCGAAAATTAACAGCAAATGTCGACATAATATGTGTAAAAACATACCCACTCACCCTCTCACCACATAGACACACCCAAACATCCATCCTCCCTCACACACACACGCACATCATCACAACCTCACCCACATACACATTAAACAATTCACAAATAAATGTTCTATTTGACGTTCTTTTTATCAAGACCATCACTGAATGTTTGGGCACGTAGTAATTCCCTTTAACAACTTGTTGTGACTTTGATGAGGGTGTTGTGTGTTGTTGGTGTGTGTGTGTGTGTTGTGTGTGTGAGGGTGTGTGTGTGTGTGTGTGTGTTGTGTGTAAGTGTGTTTGTGTGTGTGAGTATGTGTTGTGGAGGGTATATGGTGTGTGTGGTGAAGGTGGTGGGGTGCGTATGTGTTGCTGTGCTTGATATGGCGATGAGACAGGGTATGTGCGTTGTGTATGTGTGTGTGGGGTGAATGTGGGTGTGTGTTGTCTTGGTGAGGGTTATGGTGTGTTTGTGCTTTGTGTATGTGTAAATGAGGATACGTGTGGGTGTGTGTCTTTGTGCGTGCACATAAGTAATACATTCTAAGTTTTTTTATTCTTCACCAAGCCATTTGGCGCAAGTGAGATCTTACCGTCTTCTGAAGATTGCCAGTTATTCAGTCATGCGTGCAAAGATCCAAACGAACCAAGGAGGATGACTCTACCAGCACATATCATTAACCCCATGATTAAATATTCAGACTTTTCACAAGAGAGCTTAAAAAACGTGCGACATTTTTATTGACTCACTCTGTAAACTCTTGCCAAGTGCAAATGTAAATAATATAGAAAATACATATAAGTAAAATAATAAAACAGAGAACATTTCTTTTAATGTCATCTTTCCGTCTTGTTTTCTAGATTTCAAAAGATGAAGGTCTTTGTAAATGATCTCCGTACCCCCAAGCTACAGTCTTATGTAGAGTCCCTCAATGCTTTGAGAGTGCTAAATTTCTGTCATTCATATACTTTAATAGTTTCAACTTATGGTATATGAGTAAGTTTTTGTGCAACAAATGCTTAAAAACTGGTCATTTATATTGAGATTTAACGTAACAAATGATGAATGACGAGAAGTTTGCGTTAGGATATCATTACAATATCTAGTGATATGACATGACATTTGGATGCTATGGCATTAATACTGTTGTCTTGATTTCTCTGGAGACACAGAGTTGTGGTAGCGGGCTTGTTTTTAGAATAATGAGAGGATAATGCATCTTGATAAGCTCTTCATTCGGTTAACCTAAGTGTTAACCTTAACCGTTATGCTTTTGGCAGCTTTTGGAGAGACAACACTTTGGCAAAACAAAAATAAAAATGACATATTTTATCAAATGAAACGTGAAGCCTTACGAAATAAGTTTCAAACACAATGTGTGAATAATCATTGTCTTTATCTAAACTTGTTAAAACACTATTTTATCTTTCAATGACTTAAAGGGTACACTGAACACCTGTATTTTCAAGTTGACCACCATTCCAGATATCTGACGATGTCATTAATTATAAATTTTCATTTTCAGAATGCATTATACTCGTGGAATTATAGCTCGAAATAGTGACGATGATGATAAAATCTAGGTATGTTATTTATTTGTGAAAATTATTCAACTTATTTTATGAGGCTCAAAAGTGAATGTAGTCAGGAAGATATATTTAATTTCAATATCTATAAATAGGATCAAAGAGATTAAGGTACATAATTTGGAAACACAGGCATTCATTTTAAACTTTAGTTATATTATACCCTTGATTTAAAGTATGTAGCAAATAACAAGTTAATCGTGCAAAATAGAATAAAGAAAATAATAATAATTATAATCACAATAAAATAATTAAAAAAAATTACTGATCTGACTTACCCATTGTATAAGACTTCCCCCTATCAGCAATTAAAAATAGAAATGGAAATTGTATGGCAATATCGTCTCCTTTCAAATAACTTCTCATGCGCACATGTCCTGTTAGTTGCTTCCCTCCACTACCCTGACTAACTTTCTTACAGCGGCAAACATTACGAGACCATAAATATATATTTTGATCTCCCGCGTGCGTACACGGTCGAGTGCCATGGAAACGCACGCTTTTTTCAATATAAATACATAGTACTGATCAAGTAACACATTATAACACACTTCCTTTGATGAAATAGGAAGGGAGCTGTTGCCAAGGGATGATTTTATGGAAAAATTGTAAAAGACAAAGTACATACAACGAATCAAGTGTAAAAGCTATGAGCCTATAGATATGATTGGATTCGTATGCCCATTTTGATGCGCAAGTTTTGTTGTGTTTTGTGTGGTGTTTTTTTTTTCGTTCTTTCTTTTTTGTGTTTTGGTACAATATTTTGCCAATGAAGTAGGTTTGTTAAATGAAAAAAAAAAAAAAAAGAAATTATAGGATATGCTGTTTTATGCATTTTGAAAAAATGTTCTGGTTTTCGGAAACATGATAATTTTTGTAATATATATAGTTTGTTTCGCTGTCCCCGCTTTTTTTTGGGTTGTTTTTTATGTTTCGCGGGTTGTTTTTTTTTTTATTTTAGAATTCTTGTTGCTTTTCTTGACCCTTATTTTCCTGCCAACTTTTTCCTTACTAAAATTCAATTCAGCTTGCTAATTATGGGTCCTACTCCTTTCCTAACTTTAAATGCATTACCGGACGCTATAAGGAGCCTGCAGATTTTCACAGAGCTCGCTTTCCATGGCAGCTGCCTTTCATATTTCACCACTCAATTTGTCTTGTAATTATTTATTGATGTCTATATTTCAAATAATTTGCAATATATAGGGTAGTATGTAAGGGGAATACGGCGGCCAACTTAAAGGCTCATTTTGCTTAATTAGGCCATGAAACAGATAAAATCACAAAAGAGAAAAGATTCTGCTGTGCTTAGCTACAACATTCAACTTTGATTTTCCAAAAAAATTGAGGTAATCAAGGATATTTGTTGAGGGGCAGTTTATATGCAAATAATGACGTCATTGGTAATTGTCCGGCATTCGCCTACAGTGATAGGAAATACCGGACAGTATGTTTTTACGGCTTTTTTGTGATAGAGAGTCGTGTCTTGGAAGCTCTGAGTTTGAATGTAAACAGATGCAAACTTAACATGTTTATAATTGTTTTTTTTATTAACAAGTTATTCATTTTTATGAAGGACTTACATGCATTTTACTACAAAATTTCAAAACACTCAGAATAACTTTATATCTCATGTAGATCATGACATATCTCAATAATAATAAAGAGAATAGACATTTCAAATTGTCAAACAATTTAATAAAATGAATATAATACATTATATATGCAACTTACTATTTGATCTACATGCTTAGCAACTCAACCGGCGGAGGTAAACAAACAACCGTCCATGTGGTGTCGCGTATTCCCTACAACAAAAAAATGACTGACTAGCACTTTTCAACACACTGCCACCCCAATACACAGGCCTTGTACAGTGCAAACACTCCATACACATTTGCCCACCCTCCACACATGTCCATAATGCATGAAATAGAGGTCATGCCCCAATTCTATTTTTATACCATCACATTCTCTAAAATGTCAATTTTTACATCAGGCCTTTTTTTCAGGCTGCAAATTTTCCTACTTTGACAGATTGAGGTAGTTTTCTCGGAGATTTCTCACTTGTTGTTGTCGAATACAGCATTCAACCTTCCCAGACAGACGCGCTGACCAAATGGATGCCGGTATTTCGAACTAGGTTGATCTTATGTTGGCAGCTAGGGCTGGACATGTGGTGACCGTCCGATATTCCCTACTGTCCGGTATTCCCTACATCTACCCTATAGCCATGATGTTCATATGTTATATTTATGTTATTTACATATATTTTTTATATCATATCAGATTGTGTAATCATGTGTGAAAAATGAGAAAAAAATAAAATCAAATCAAATCAAATATAGGGGAGAGCGGGGTTATATGGAACATTTTTCACAAAAATGGCCGTAAAACAAAAGCGGATTTATTTCAAGAAACAATAAACAATCAGCTTGAGTGTATATTTGTATGCTACAAATGTACCCCATAAAATTGTAAAACTTAGTGCTAGTTCCAGAAAAAATCCATCTTCAACAAGACCATGTCAAGTGTTCCAACTAACCCCAGACACGGGGTTAGTTGGAACATGGTATGGGGTAAGTTGAAACATTGTGCATAGTATCTTCATAATTATATTTAAACTACCTTTAACATTATTGTATGGGTTCAGCTAACTTGCTTTATTGATTTTAATTTAAATATCAAAGATTGGTGTTAAAATTTATTTTTTACTTCATGTTTTATTACACTTCATAGCATCAACTCACATACAGATATTCTGAAGTCCTGTGAAGTAGCATTCTGCAATATATTTTGCTTAAACCAAAATAAAATTGTCCAATGTGCACTAATATACATGTATAGTAATATTTTGTAACACTTCACTAAATTATATGATTTTAATTCTTTTATTCAGCTGGAACCTATTCACTTAGTACATGCTCCAACTAACCCCGTTCAAAATGTTCCAACTAACCCCAGAGGCCCATTTGACATTTGTAAGCTTAAAGCACAAAAGAGGGACAACAACATGCCATATATTTAACCTTGTTTAGTAGCTTGGTATAACTGTTTGTTATACCCAAAAACTGGCCAACTTAATTTATGATCTTCTCCGAGATAATAAAACAATTGTAAAAGTGACAAAATTTACTTAGAGGGTGAAAAAACAAACATTGCTTTCTAACTTCACGAGGCTTGAAGCATATGTGCTGTCTAAAATGTGGTGGATGGCAGTTGCTAATAGCAACAACCTGAGGGTAGATTTGCATAAATATATTTATAGCCGAAAAATTACAATGTTTCAACTAACCCCGTGTTCCAACTAACCCCACTCTCCCCTATATATATTTCTTTATTATACCTCATTTATACTTTCTGTTTTGGGCGAAATTTGGATTAGTGGCTACATTGTTGTAGTATTGCAGTGATAAAGGATCAATTATTATGTTGTTTTAAAATGTGTTATTGGACTCAAGTAATCATGTTCTGCCTTTTCCTGCGTATTACAGTGGAGCCTACCCGTCACCTCCCCTATTTCGAGAAAAAGATCAACGGCACCGCATGTCTAAATTTCAGGGTTTTTTTTAAAATTGGTATCTTATTCTTGTACTTTTGGAAATGTTCAATCGATGACAGAAAAAAAAATCACAACATGTACAGTATTTTTTTTCTTGGTGAAAATATGAACCACTCAAAAAAAATCGCCATGCTTAATGTCATTGTTCACGAAACGTCTAATCTCACGGGAAGGCTTACCAAATTCATATTCACCTGCCAATCATCGAGAAGGACTTCTTCATAAACCAATTCAACGAAACCACCTTACTTTCTGCATCTTGAGGTTGTTAACTATGTCTATAAACTGTGTTATGCCTATGTCTATGTCAATAACTATGTCCTGTCTACAATGGTCTATGTATATGTTATGTTTATGTTATGTATACAACTTGATGGAACATAGCACTGTCAATCTTTCATTTATTTATCAATTTTTAAGAAAATACCGAAGGTCAATTTTGCTATTAATAAGAATGAAACGAATGGTACATTCATTAGGTGCATTAACGTTTTGAACAATTTGTTTTCGACCTTGCCTCTAACTTTACTATACAATTATAATTGTCACACCTGATGTTGCCATATCACAAACGCGTTTTAAAAAAGGACCACAGGTTCTGGTTAAAGCCTTATTCGATTACGAAAAACAATCAATCATATCGAGAGTAATTCTTTGAAAAAAGAAAGAAAGAAGCTACATTGTTACCATGTCTTCATTAGACTGGGTTGGTTTAGGCCAGCCAGATTTGATAATGACAATAATTTAAATCTAGCACACGAGGACACGTGGCTGTTTCTTAATCAATACAGATCATTCCAGATAAAAAATATGCAATATTTATCACACAGCAGTTGCGTATGTTTCTACCAACTTGCATGGTATCTACCTTTGGAGACAAATGAATAAATCAATTGATTGTGAGACAGTCGAGCATTGACCGCTAAAATAAGTCCTAAATATCCTATCGGGTTAAATTATCAATTAAAATACTTTCAACTTGACTTTGTTTTTCGGTCGAAGAAGCATGGCAAAAAAAAAAAAAAAAAAAAAAAAAAAAAAAAAAAAAAAAAAAAAAAAAAAAAAAACCGACATGGGGAATAACGCCCCCTCCCCATAGGATTATAGTTAAAGAAGATAAATCACCATAAAACAACGAATCTTTAGAGATTCTATGCAGTAAGTGATTTGATTGATCGCAGGTGTATTCGATGGCAATTAGCAAACATTATCAGTTGATGGTCTTTGAGGAATTTACCTCGGTTTTCGATCTACTAAGCTAATGCATTGTTAAGTGCTATGGGAGATACAATCATATAATTACAAAGCTGAAGGTTATATCCTCTTCATAAGTCTTCTACACTAAGAAATCGTTTGATAGAAAAAAACAAACTAATTAAGATGACACTCAGAGTTTTTTTGTAATTACTCAGTGGCATTACCGTCATTGGATGAAGCAACCAAAAGCCACAATGTTTGAGGCTTCTCCCATCCCTTGTATCTATTTCTCGGTAAACCCCTGTTCAAGTAATTTATTCTTTATTGCGTATTTCACAAGTGGAAGTCACACAACAATATCTTTTAAACGTTTAAACTGAACACTTTGAAGTTTGTTGTATATAGGTGACTATGTGTTTCGAGCCCGGCTTTATCTCCAAGCGAAAGTGTGCAATATCTTCACCTTCTATTATACTTGGTCGATATTACTCTGCGAGATCTTTGCTTGCAATAGGTGGACACAAATATTTTATATTGCATTTCATTTTAGGAGTTATCTCAGCTTTGCTTAAATCCGTAAAGGCGTATCAGTATATTAAATTCGATTGATCAGCCGGGTTTTTGAGATCAACGGCGGATTTCACCAATGAAGAACTCCCCTCAATACCTCCTCCAATTAATCCAACGCAATAAATACTGAGACAATACCCAAGCGTACGCGGATTTTTTTTTTTCTTTGATTGCCTTCCACAACTTAAATTTCAAGACACCATGGAATTTCCAATAACTTGTGTTTTCACGGAAAATTCTTCAATTCGTCTTCGTTACTCCATGATCCTGCTCATGTGTGAGTATATTACTAAAGGCTTTCTTTTGTGGTTGAGGCATGCTTTTTATTTCAGTTTACCTGTATATCATACATATAATAGTATCAATTGAACCGATTAAGATACATAATTTCAACTCATCGAGATTGTAAGTTAAGGACAACTTTAAACATTCGTCAGTGTCTGATATCACACGCTGTTATGTGTTTGAATTCCGTAACAACATGACAAAAGTGTTCTATTGTCCTTCTATTGTAATTGAGGGGGTGGCAATCCTTCGTTTTCGTTGCTCTGTTTTGATTCAACCAACGTAACTTCAGGATGAACTTCCTCTTTAAACATGTTCAGGCGCGGATCCAGGATTTTCCAGAGGGGAAGAGGGCCCAACTTTGAAAAAAAATCTTGCGAGCGGAGCGAGCAAACGAGCGCGAAGCGCGAGTTTAAAACATTCCCCGATATATAGGCCTATACCGACCTAAAACGAGGAATTTATACAATTTCATTTTTACTCCTATGAAAACAAAATAATAATATATACTAGCAAAAAAAAAAAAAAAAAAAAAAAAAAAAAAAAAAAAAAAAAAAAAAAAAAAAAAAAAAAAAAAAAAAAAAAGAAAAAAAAAAAAAAATCGGAATTTTTAAAACAAAACTTTGGTGGTTCGAACATGTATTTTAAATTGCCACCATGAATACGATTATTACCTCCATTATAATTACATCAGACGCTGCGAGCGCAAACTATGCCATTAAATTACCTGAAAGAACGGCATGTTATGTCCAAGTTGTTATGCCAGAGGCGGTGGAACGAAGTTGAAAGTGGGGGGTCGAGATGGAAAAGGGGCATTTTTCCTGAAAACATGGAAAAGGGGGGAATGGAGACCAGAGGCATAAAGAGAAATGTATTCGGGTGAATAGGGGGTGTGCCCCCAAAAATTGCATTTTAATTGATGCTTTTAAGAATGTGTTTGGTATTTCATTCATTAAAAAAAAGCAAAGCGAGCGCGAAGGGCGAGCTGAAAATTTTTAGCTATTATTTGAGATAATTGTGCATTTGGCTACTGAATTGGTATCTGCGAGCGCGAAGAGCCAGCCAAAAATTTTGAGTTATTGTGCATTATATACCCTTCTGAATTGGTATCTGCCAGCGCTAAGCGCGTGCCGAAAATTTTGGGGTTTCAAAAATTATATGAATAAAAAGGGGCATTTTCTAGTACTAGAAAATGGTAGATAATTGTGTATTATAGACCCTATTTAGTATCCGTGAACAGAAGCGCGAGGTGAAAATTTTGAGGTAAAATTTTGAGTTATTGTGCATTATATACCCTTCTGAATTGGTATCTGCCAGCGCGAAGCGCGAGCCGAAAATTTTGGGGTTTCAAAAATTATATGGAATAAATAAAGGGGAATTTTCTCATATCAATTCTAGTTGTAAACTTAAGAGATAGAGGGCGCTACCATTCTACTCAAAGCGAGCGCGCCCATTGGCTTTTTTGGTTTTTGGACAGTTTTTCACTTTATTTTCTTTATTGTGGCGAGCAACTACCTTTTCAAAGAAATGATCAACTTGAATAAGTACGCTACGAGTCTGAATTTTTCAAAAATAGGAATAACTTATTGCAAAGGGAAAAAAAAGTCCTGTCACTTGTGTCAATTCGAAAGCCTAGACAGATCACGTTCCTGTACAATATGGAATATTTTGCTCTCAAAATAGGCATGCGCTGCATAGTTTTGATCCTCGATGCCGCATTATACTATTATAGCTTATTGATCACAGGGCAATTAAAAGCTTGAATTCTCAGCATTCCGGAGATGGTACATTCATTTTAATTGATTAAAAAAAGTCCTGTCACTTTGAACATAATCATAAAAGGTTCTTTCCTCGACTAGTCAATATTTATGCTTATCACATGCATATCGCATAGAAACATGTGAACGGCGTCTTCACAAGACTTGTGACAAGTTCACAATCTATGTCATTGTTTTTTAACATCAATTTATATGAATTGCATATTCTGATTACAACTTCAGCATAATAATGTTATAAGCTTGCCCAAATGTGTATTTCCTCCATCTGGTCTGGAGAATCTATTAACTAACAACATGATAAAAGTTCATCAATTTCTTTCATCTCCCGATGAGTAGATTGCTCAACCGAACGGACAATACCATTTCCACTGCAGGGAAGTCTTCTTACGCGAGTTTTTGTGAGCTAATTTAGTATTGCAGCCAGCTGTATAGATTTCTGCGCTTCTCAGCCGTATTTTCCAACGTCACTTTGTTGCGTCTGGCCTCTTAAATAATGGACGCGCCTTGTTTAATTACGATTTAATACCGCTCGTTGGTATACGTTAACTTTACATTTTACATAGAGTAGAATTGATATGGTACTAGAAAATGGTAGATATTTGTGTATTATAGACCCTATTTAGTATACGTGAGCGCGAAGCGCGAGC
Organism: Paracentrotus lividus; assembly: GCA_940671915.1. Classification (NCBI taxonomy): domain Eukaryota; kingdom Metazoa; phylum Echinodermata; class Echinoidea; order Camarodonta; family Echinidae; genus Paracentrotus; species Paracentrotus lividus. The sequence goes on along the minus strand of CALNVZ010000174.1, from coordinate 74,599,453 downwards.
TGAAAAATGTTTTAGGTAAAAATTGGAGTTACATGTGCATTATGATTTAGTATCAGCGAGCGCGAAGCACGAGCCGAAAATTTGGGGTTTAAAAAAATATATTGAATAAGTAAAGGGGCAGTTTCTAGTATTCCCACGAGGCCGACTATATTTCTCAAGAGGCAGAGGGCCCACGAGGCCGAGGGTCTACGAGGCCTCTTTTCTTTCAGTTGTGAAATTTTGAGACTTTAGTTTTAAATATTTTCCTTATTTTTACTTCTCGTCACTGATGTATTTCTTTTTCTTTAAAAAAAAAGGCGTTTGAGCAGTATATTGCAAAATACAATAAGAGAAAAATCGGCCACGTGGGCCCTCCCCACATCAAAGGCCTTAGTTAGGTCGTTTAGAACCCATGCAATAAAGCCTATTTCGCACTTCTTATTGAATAAAGTTGGGCGAAAATTGTACAAACATAGGCCTTATTCCCTTCTCTTTCTTTCTCTTCTTTTCATTCCCTTTTTCTTTCTTTCTCCCTTTTTCTCCTCCTTTTTTTTTGGGGGGGGGGGCGGGCCCGCCGCTGCCCCCCTGGATCCGCGCCTGATGTTAAAGGGAAAGTTCACCCTGGATTCAAATTTGTTTGAAAAAATGCAGAAAAATAAAAAAAGAATATGAGTGAAGGTTAGAAGACAATCGACTAAAAAATAACGAAGTAATGAATATTTAAAGTTTTGATTCTGTGACGTCATATGCGATCTGCTCTCTTATGTGTTTGGTAATGTAAATTCCATTTATCAGAAAATATTAGTTATTTCACCTGTGCGGTTAATATATCATCGAACTCATGTTCATATACATGTCTCTATCAATTCAACCCATTCCTTTATCAAGAACCATGAAAAATGACAAATTTATGGAATTTACATACACAACACATGGGACAAGCTGCTCGCACGTGACGTCACAGAATCAAAATTTTAAATATTCATAACTTCACTATTTTTGTTTCGATTTTCTTCAAACTTTCGCTCATAGTTTAATTTTATTTTCCTGCATTTTCAAAACCAATAACATTCTAGGGTGAATTTCCCCTTTCAATGAAATGAAAAAAAAAATAATAATAAAAAATTACAACTTAAAGGTAGTGTCGTCCTTTTGCAGGCAAAAATATCACATTTCTAGTTTTTGAGAGGATATAGTAGTATATCAATGACAACATAATTAAGCTCAAATGTGTATGTTTGTCATTATATTGCGATTATAAAACTTCATTCCTATTTTTTCGAACCTCGAAATATATACCGTACGGTGCGAACCGTTGACCGTTAGCGCAGAGACGCGCCATGTGTATATTGCTATGTGTGATCCTTGCTGCACGCGCTGTAATATCAACGATGTTGATGGTGAGCTGGTCTAGATTGGTAGTCAGATTTTCGTGTCATATTTCTGATCTATGACAGTAAGATTAAATAGACACTATAGGTTGATCATATTCTAAAGTTATGCCAAGTTGCATTAGTTTTCGTAATTTGTGAAAAAGGATGACACTACCTTTAAAGATACTTGGAAGTCATTAATATTTGAGACCCTTTAATGGGCAAGTACATCCGCATAACCTTCAACCTTTGCAGCTATTCGTACTTACTTGTTTAAAGAAATTGAGTAACTTTGTGGAGGTTTGGCAAGAATCCGAACTGTGGGGGTGCAAACATTTTGTCAGTGCATGCATCAATTTGTCCCGTGGAAACCCTGAAAATTGCATTTCATTAGCACAATTACATTTCTCGGAATAATAATACAAGAAATGATTTATTTTCCCCTACATAGACTACAGTGTTAACTAAAGTGAACACATGGACGCTAATGATTATAGTCATCAATATCGCAGAAATTAAGAGATCGATTAAATCCAAAATCAGGCGATTATTGTCTGACCTAAAGCTTTGCAATTATGATTATATCATTCGCTGAAAGAGAAAAAAATATAGTCATTTACCATACCTTTGAACTAAAAAAGGAAAAAAAAAAAAAGGAATAGAAAATAATTAACAAATGTAAATTAAGACTCAGTGTGTAGTCATTATATACAGTGGTGGCCAAAATTATTAGAACACCAAGCATATTTAAATGATTCTAACAATTTTCATTCAGTTGACCATTTAAATACCTATAAAATGGTTGGAATGTCTCCGAATATCATCATTATGCTTTAAAAACTAAATAACAAAGCCATGCGTTGGGAACTCGCTCCCAAGTCGCCCTTTTTTTATGTTACACCACCAATTGAAAAATTTAAAAATCTTGGCCCTTTCAGGATTAAAGTGTCATAACGTTAAATATTTTAAGCCTCTCCCTACAAAAGTATATATATTCTGAAAGGAAATTTCCTGATGATGTCAAAAATAGCATTCATAACAACATAGGGTGAAGTAGTTACATCTTATGTGGGGATTTTAAAATTATTTTGGAAGGGCCCCAAACTTTTAATTCAGTGCCCCTATTTAAATCCATTGTTCCAATGACCCTTAATATTTCAACATATTTGAATTGCTCATGAAATTTCTTTTAAAAAAAACATACATTTACAAGAAGTCTCTTCATTAAATTAAAAAAATAGTCTTAACCTTAAATGGGCATGGTTATTTTGGTCATCTAACCACCAAGGATGGGGGCGAATCCACCCTCCCCATTTGACCAAATTGGCTGAAACTTAGAATGTATTTGAGGTATATTAAAATAAATAAGCCTGCTAAATTTCATGCTTCTACCTTAAATACTCTTTGAGCAATCGGCATATGTAATTGGCATTTTACGTTTTTGCATTTGGACTACATGTTTAATACACAAGTCTATTGGGAAACCAAAAGCGCATAGCGCAACTATTTTGAATGCTGCGCATTTCCAGATGGTCGAAACTATATGAATTTGATATCAACATATACATAAGATCCTATGCTAAAAATGCATGAAAGCTCATGGCACAGAAAAGATATCTTTAATCTGATTTCGGCAAATGAACTAGGGCATTGATAATCCCATAGACTTTGTGTAGGTTCAGGTGTTCTAATAATTTTGGCCACTACTGTAGATAGATAGATAAATGATTTATTCGAATCAAAACATATAAACAGTAAGTGTACATATCTCCATGCTTCGTAGTTTGAAAACAAAATTGTGCGTTGGATTACAAGAGTATTTTTAGAAGGTAAAATTCCGTATAAATAATAATGAGACTAATATGACATTTGAGTCGATTCGCCACGCCACGACATTCACCAGTGTTGTACGAAAACATAAGATCAGATCCCACTAATAAAAAGCATGGCACGAAGTATCAACAGATGTTTAGTCATGATTATTCATATCCCCAGGCTTCCTTGGTGTCCAAGTTACTATGGTGGCGGGCTCACAACACCATCTCCCGGATGATGAAGATTTGGAAGGTAGTGCAGACTGGAAGATCGGATCACATGAAGGGAACAATGATGAGGAGTTTTCTGGGTACCGTCAATTCCTTGTAGATGCATCCTTAATACGCCTGGGTAATCTTGATCTTCTTCCAGGAGAAATAAAAACGGTAGATGACTTAGAAAGGAATGGCAATGGCATAACGTTTTCTGAAAGGAGATTACGGCAGCCCTAAGTAACTGATATTCAGGAGCCATCAAATAAAATAAAAAAACAACAAGAACAACAACAATTAACAAAACAAAACAAAGCAAAACAAAACTAAAGTACAAATTACATCTTTTAGTTTGGAGGACCATTTTCAACAACTGTCTGACATGTCTGAATAACAAGAAATGGTACAAACGGGGAAAGAAATAAGGTATGATATCTTTTCATACTATGAATGTATAAGGAATCAAATAACAAATTTTTAAAAAAATGAAAATGTTGCTGACATATTTTATTTTGTATGATTTAGAGTTGTAACGGAAAGTTAATCTAAATTTAGCGACAAGGAAATATCAGCCCTTTGTTATGATTGTATACTTTCTAAAGCGAATAATAAACTGGAGAGTCTGGTCTTTATGGTACAATTTTGCTTTTTCGGAAGTATAATTTTATGAGGCTACTGGACATGGGTACATCATGATGTATGATGTACGAGGGGAAGAAATTGCAACTATACAAGCCCATTATATCTTTTTAATGTACAATAGACGCAACAGTGATTAATTCGCTTAAATCTTAAGCGACTTATTCACTGTAGTGTCTGTTATATTCATCTATTATAGATGTTCAAAACATCCGCAATGCCATGGTTATTAATTCAATATCACTTAAATGAGCTCACAGCAAAACATAGAACTTTACAATATAAAAATGATAGATAGACAAGGCGCATAAATGATGTATGTCAAAGATTTTATAAACGAGGTCTTCATTTGCCGTTCATTTCACATAGCTGGCGCTCTTAAAAATCGAGGAGGAGGGCAGAATTGATATTATCTTTTTCCTCAAACAATAATTTCGGAGGGCAAATGTAGAATAAAAGTTATATTGTTGAAAGTTTTATACTATTTCATCAAAGTATTGTTTTAAAGGAAGCCTAGGTAGGCCTATGCTATTATTTGAAAATAATTAATCAGACATTGACAAATAATCAAAGAATAGGAACAACGAGATTGAGCGAGTGTATCATAATTGACGATACATTTGTTGATGTTTAAAACTAGTGTATAGTTTTGGGAGAAGGAAAAATCTAATTTGGATTCATAATATTCATATGAATCCCATAACTATAAAAGATAAAAGTATATTCAATGAAATCTCCTTTTAGTGTCTTTATTTCACAATATAAGTATAATACGTCGAAAATCGGGGATCCGACTCATTTCAGCGGTCACTCAGCGTTCACGTGCAAAACCAATGGGGATTCTTTTGTGTGGGTGATGCACACAGGTGGATCTTTACGCACCGTTCATCATGTTCATGCCGTAAGCTCCTGCGAGCGGGCACTGAGCAAAGGTTTCAAACAACCGTTACATTGTGTTTCTTTCAAACATTTTCACTGAAATTCACCGGAAATCATGAAATGAATATCACAAGACCTCTCGCACATATTTTTTTAGTAAAATAAAATAAAATAAAATGATACAAGTGGAAAACATTTTTTTTTATAGAATGAAGATTAATCACAGCCTGCTATTGTTTGGTATTTTCATAGAGCAGGAAGGTCAGACTTTCACCTGCAATTTTTGTCATGACATTTGGTGTTGTAATTTTTGAAATATGACTCGTTTTCTACAATCAAGAAAAATCAATTTTTCGCACGCCGTCCCATGCCTTTGTGTATAGGTTTCGCATAATGGCCATTTAGTGCTCAATTTCGATTTGTTCCTCGTCGCAGGAAATTTAGCACAACTTTTGTTTTACGAAAGCAATTTATACAGAACAAAGCGCATCAGCAAGGAAAATCTTTTGGCTTTATTTTGGTACCACACACACACATTATTTGAAAATATTGCACACCTAAATAATTATTTTTTCGATTGTACCATATTTTTTTTTTTTTGACACAGACTGTACATTTGATCGGGTTTATGCGGATTCCCTTTTTGTTATCAAAACTATATATCAGGTTTAATCACCTATTCAAGTGGCATAATTTGCATCTTTGTAATTTTGTAATTATATTGTATCTAAATGTTGAGTTCTCGTATGGTACTTTTGCTATTTCAAACTCCGATATGTTGGGTATAAATGTTTTGCAAATGTGTACCAGACTTTTCCGTTGTTTATGTCTTATTTGTCTGCCATGTTTAATATGTCTTTTTTTTTATTTGCCGTATTCTTATATAAAAATAGGTTTTCATATTATCATTGTAAATTGTAGTCATTTCAGCCATTTCAGCCAACAGCTGCCCTGTACAGTTTGCTTTATTCTACACTGTCCGTCATAAATGTGGAATCCTTTTTTTTTTGCCGTTTTAGCAACAGGATTTTGCTCCGGCTTTCATTTCTTGAATATATTTGTCCCTGCTTTGACTTTTCAGGACCCTGGCTAAATTTTAAACATTCTCCCATCCCTTCAAATGGATATTTTTCCAAAAAAGTTTTGTCAACCCCCATGATGCCCATTTTTGTCATTTTTTGTCATTTTGGGGAACCTTATTGTTTACCCGGCTAATCAAGCCCCCCTCAGTCCTACCCTAGGAAACGCGTCTGAGGTGTATTTTTTTTATTTTTCTTTAAGTTAAATCTAAATTCATAGGGACAGGCTTAGATCCCTTGTCTAGGGAAGGGGTTGAAGTAAAAAGTGTGATTGGTGAAAATTGGGAGTATTTTATTCCACCTTTATGCTGAAAACAAAAGAAGAAGAAAAAAAAAAAAACCTTTAATTCCTAGTTCTTATCATTTCCCTTAATTTCTTTATTAGCCTTGATAACAAGGTTGTAAATGGTATCTATAAATAATATTTTATTTTGATTAATGTTTGGCTGAGATTTTACATTTTGGGAAAGATAAAAATTTCCATGGTGTAAAAAGAAATATAATTTATGTTGAACCAGTCAAAATAAATTTGGACCCCTCCCCTAACAAAAGAGTCGAGCCTGTAACCATAACACTAGATTAAACTTAAAGAACAATACCAACTCTAAAACTTAAACGTGCTTCCTTTAAAAAAAAAAAAAAAATGACAAAAATGGCCATCTTGGGGGTGACAAACTTTTTAGAAGAAAAATCCCCAGGAGGGGTTGAGGGAACGTCCAAAATATAGGCCAGGGTTCCGGAAAGTGGAAGTGGTGACAAACACATTCAAGAAAAGCCGGAGCAACGTAATGTCGCTGGAGCCAGAAAAAAAACATTCCACCTTTATGACGAACAAGGTATAATTAATAAATAACAAATAAAGAGATGGAAGCAAAAGTCCGATTGTTTTGCTGATTAATTAATTTTGCTTTTTAGATTTCTATTTTTTTTTCCCCATTGATAATTGTATCAACATTTGTGCCTTCGTTTTGTTTTTTTTTATTTGTGCCCTCTTTTTCCTTTATAACTTTCCAATTATTTCTATTGGGATAACATTTCATAAACTTACATTAATTTTAACAGATCAGCAGCAATTGAGTGTGTTTGTCAATAAAACAGTGTTTATTTATAGAACGACACATATCTTAAGATTTTTTTATTTTTCTTACAAAATGCTCTTTATGTAAAATATATTTCATACATTATCACATTATAAACCATCTATAAAAATGGATTTACTCATATACCCCTGCAGTAACCATCAATTTTACCAATTTGGTTTTAAAACCAATGTTATCTCCTGACTTCTTTGAAACTTTTAAATCTGTGTTTCTCTAAGTTATAACTTCATTGTTAACAATATTCGAATGTTGCATCCCAGGGGGCGTTTCATAAAAGGACTTGTCAGACGTTTTATCCTACAAATTTGCTCTCAGCCAATCAGATGCAAGCATTTCAGTAGCTTATAACAGTTGTCAGTAATTCAATATTTGTTTCATGAAATGCTCCCCTGATCTTCTCATCTCATCATGTTAGGAGCCTATTGCTAGGTAATCGTATAAAGTACATGAAGTAGCTGGCAGTAGTTTAAATATAAATTTCATATAGCGTCGTTCGAGTCAGAAGAATCTCTGCATTTGTCGGAAACAGGAGAAACTTCAGCTATCTACAAACAATATGTAAGTTTAACATATTTTTTGAATTATTCAGGCTGACTTTTTTTTTTTTTTTAATTATGTAATTATGTTATTTTTGTATCATTTTGCGCAGATTAAACTGTCTAAAATTGATTGGATCGTTTAAATGATCTTCGAATTATCATATACAGCAACTCACATTTGATTTCTACAAAGGCCTAGTTCATTTACAAACACACAAACATAGACACGCGGAGAGTGTAACAATTTATTTTATTTTTTTTTGTCTTTAATAATTTTCACGTCATAATACTTTTTTATTTGGGATAAAATAACGATAAATGACCTGCGACTCGCATTTGCTCCTCGTTTTTCTTTCGTGTGTGTGTTTTATGTAAATGTTTCCAATTGCGGCCAACTGCATAAATATTCATTATTTGAAATATAATAAAGTGCCATAAAAAAATCCAAAGAAAGAAGATGATGGCAATAATAACAATATTAACAATAATGCATTTTGACTCTTCAATGACAGTTTTAAATAATAAGTCATGGTCGTTGTGTTTGTTCTGAGTCTGAACATTTCCCTCCGAATCGTATGTTCTTTGTTTGGTCCTAATTACTTTTTGCTTTTGTTGAAATGTGGGTACAGGCCTTCGTGATAATTGACAAACAAAATATCTTTTTCCCCAGAATAGTCGTCAAGATGAAACCATTATTCGTCATTGGACTCCTGTCCTGCATGTTTACAACGGGTAAGTCGTAAAATGCCATTATTATTTCCACATCAGTGGATTCCATGTTCCGACAAAACGGCGAATCTTATTGATATAATACCTTTTCTTTAAAACAGTCTACTCTTCAATATTTTTTAATGAAAATTTATTTCCATTTTGGTGAAAATATTTGCATTTCAAAACCTGACCGAATCTCTCTACCTATTATTACCCAGGCGACTCCAACAAACGAAAGAGAGATTCGCTCAGTTTTTGAAATGCCAATATTTTCACCCAAAAAATAAATAACGTAACTAATAGGAAGAGTCTAATAAACGGGGAAAAGAGAGAGAGAGAGAGAGAGAGAGAGAAAAGGACATCACTCAAGAAAAGAGGGAAAAGAAGAAGATTAATGCATATACCTTCCTATTTTGTAAAAGTAAGCAAAGTATATGCGAAATTGGAAAACATCTGATTTGGATAGTGAAGTATTATGTTAACCACTGTAAGAAAAACTCCTTCTTTTTCAAAATGGATTTTTCTTCCTACTTTGTCTTTTTTTCCCCTCACTTTTTCGTAAAATATTATTATTCGCGGCGTAAATTTTTGTTTCATATTTCTTGAGTACTGAGGTTATTTGGTTTTGCTAAAGCTTGTATCTGCCTATTTCTAAATGTTCGTTTATAATTTTATCTGCACAAAGTAATTCATTCAATTGAATTCAATAAAAGTCTTTATTTTAACAATGCCTAGCAGCCAAAGGCAAAATTGTGCATGTTTACAATCATTTCAAGTATATATTTGATTATACAATACACGAATAATGATAGTCTTCGAAATAATATAATTTACCATATTTTTTATTTTTTTTATTTTTTATTTTTTACATTGAATAAAAATAGCTAATTAATTATAAAGATAAATTGATCAGACGCTGTTTTATAAAACAGAAATATACATGATTGAAATCCAAGAGATACTAAAACTGCATGTGTCAAATTGTTTAAATCTTATTTAACTCATCGTCATCAAGTGTATAACTATGCAGAAGGTATAATCTGATTCCCTGCCTATAAAATGAGTTCCACAAGGAAGCATTTTAGAACCTATTCTTTTTATGTATTATATTTAATGATATGTGTTCTTGTGTTAACGATTCTAAATTACTTTTATATGCTAACGATAGGTTTCTACTATATTCAGACACTAATTTTAAGACGATCGGAGAAACGCTTAGTGCAGAACTAAAAATAAATGTATTCAGTGAATGACAGACAATAAGCTAAGTTTGCATGTTGGGAAAACAGAAAGCATTTTATTTTCTTCAAAGGGAAAGTCGAAACATACACATGACTTTAAGTTAACCTATAATGATCAAGTGATTGTTAGAAAACATTCAGTAAAATACTTAGGAATAGATTTAACAAATGATTTATCATGGACAGGATTGGTAGACTCAATTGCTAAAAAGTCTAATTCTCTTTTGAATTTTTTATATAGATACCAAAATTGTATGAATAAAAAATCAAGACGAATTATATGTTTTGCTTTAATACAATGACAGTTTGACTATGCCAATGTAGCTTGGTTGTGGGCAAGACTGATATGAAAAATTAGGAATAATTCAGAACAAGGTTGTAAGATTTATTAACGTTTTAGGTCTAAGAACAAGTGTCGGTAGTAATGAACTTGAAGAAGCAGGTTTACTCCAAGTAGATCCAAGTTCTAAACAACTGGTGTTGCACCATGTGCATAAAATATTCTACTTAGATACATTAGATCATTAAATAAGTAACAATTTCACTCGAAATTGTGAAAGTGCTCAAGGAGCTAATATAAATTTCCTCGGGTCAAACAGTCTGTATAGCTAAAAGTAAACCTTTCTTACCTTTACCTATCTGTAACAATGTAAATAATTATATATATACATACAAAAGTTGAAAAAAGAATTCCTCCGTCGCGGACAAAATATTAATGAAAAATAAGATTCCAGAAGAAAAGTCGTTGGAGTCCAAATATTTCACTTTAACCGGTTTCTTATTCATTTCTTCAGAAATAAATATTAAGTGAAATATACAAAAGTTTTTGATTTTAGTCTCAAGACAAATTACTAAAATATATGCCAGAAACACGCTATGCATACTTGCATTCGTAGGTAACATTTGGAATGTCAAATGTTACCTACGAATACATCACTTTTAAGGCAATAACTCAAAAACTTATTGTTCCAGAATGATAAAACTTTGCACACGACAGCAAGACATCGTTCTTCAACTTTTCCCCACAAGGTTTGTCACTACTCTTATTTTGTATAGAAATGGCAGTGATTTTAAGGTGTATTCATATAGGTAACTGAATTTTTTGACCACACGAAAATTTTGGACCCTTGACCTCTTCTGCCAGATTAACGAAGAAAGCAATGTCATTGGGATGCATGTCGATAGGGAATGGTGAGGAGCTTCTGTATGGCAATTGGCAGCCTTCCTTCGTTATACAGTCTGTGTCAAATAAAATGGTACAAGTGGAAAACATTTTTTTATAGTATGAAGATTAATCACAACCTGGTATTGTTTGATATTTTTGTAAAGCAGGAAAATCAGACTTTCTTCTGCAATTTTTTTCATCAAATTTGGTGTTTTAGTTTTTGAGATATAACTAGTTTTCTACAATCAAGAAAAATCCATTTTTCGCACGCCGTCCCATGCCTTTGTGTATAGGTTTCGCATAATGGCCATTAAATGCTCAATTTCGAGTTGTTCCTCGTCGCACAAAATTTAGCATAACTTTTGTTTTACGAAAGCAAATTATACAGAACAAAGCGTATCACCAGGGGAAATCTTTTGGCTTTATTTTGGTACCACATACACACATTATTTGAAAATATTTCACACCTAAATAATTTTTTTTCGACTGTACCATTTTTTTTGACACAGACTGTATCTAGTATAATATAAGCTTTCAGAAAAGTTGTATTCATAGGTAACATTACAAATTACTACTCGAAAAAAAAAACCCAGAGATTGCTTGGATTTCCCTATATTATTCAAATTCGGTACAATTTCTCCTAAGATGTGTGCTATCCTAAAATACAACTAGAATCTAAACTAGACTTTTATTCGTCGTGGGGACGAATTAGGTGGTCTGTAGGACTAAGAAAATAAATACAGAGGAGATGATATAGAAAAGATGAAACAAAGAGGAAATGCACAGACGTGATATATGTGCACAGTACAAAGCAATTTTAGTTATCCTAGGGTTGTGTACATAAGCCACTTAAAATTACATTTTAATTAATACAAAAACCTAAATATATTTTTATTAGATTGATGGCTATTGTATGTGTGTTGTACTGACCGAGGAAGACATTCACATTAAATTAGAAAAATAAATAAATAAACCTCCAGTACCTCCAATGCCTCTATAAATTGTAATTTTTCACAATGATGCAATGGTCTAAAAAAAATAAATAAATAAAGGTCATAATCAGCTACAGCATATGAAAATTTGGGCGAAAATCGACCAATTTTTACAGAGTTAGAATCAAATTTGCATAATTTTTATGACGTCATAAAACTAATGGACATTCTGAGTTCCGACGCAATTTTGATTACATCATGATATAATTGGGGATCAAATGAGACGTGAAATAAGATCTATGATTTATACTCTAACCAGATATGTAACAACAATTGGGGGTTTCCATTCGTTCTGAAGAGCTACAGCGAATTTTCAATAGGTGTGTTTTTGCCCATATATGGGCCACAGTGAGAGTACGCGCGTGCGCGTGCTGCAAACTTTGATGGAAGCTGATCAAGGTATCAAATTACTCAGAATTATATTATCAATGCATTTACATAAAAGAAACGGTAATTCTGTGTCGCGTAAGGGCGTTACGCGCGAAAACGCACGCGCATACATGCGCGCGCCCAAATTTTTGAAATGCTTAAAATGACCTGAAACGTACTCTAATTCGGCCAAAAAGTGATTTTGAGCATTTTAAAATTTTGACGCACCCGTACGCGCGCTTGTTGTTGTTGTTGTTGTTGGTTTAGTGGCGTGACCCTTACAAAAATATCGTGTGGTACCACACACCGGTACCATACAAAATACCACAGGATTTTCCTATGGTTTTTTTGCACAAATACCACACAAAATACCATACAGCAGTACCATACAGCCAAAATACCATAGGATTTCCTATGGTTATTTGGCACAAATACCACACAAAATACCATACAGCCAAAATACCATAGGATTTCCTGTGGTTTTTAGGCACAAATACCACACAAAATACCATACAGCAGTACCATACAGCCAAAATACCATAGGATTTCCTCTGGTTTTTTGGCACAAATACCACACAAAATACCATACAGCAGTACCATACAGCCAAAATACCATAGGATTTCCATTGTTTTTTTTGGCACAAATACCACAGGATTTCCTATGGTATTTTAGCACAAGTACCACAAAAAATACCATACAGGAGTACCATACAGCAAAAATACCTAATAGCATTATCCCAAACTAGTACCACACATCAATACCGCACACAGTTACCAGGATTATGACAAACCGTTACGACCGGAACACCACACGCCGTTAATTCAGGGATACCACACGCCGTAACCACAGAACTGCTGCTAGACACCCAAGGATACCATACACTGGTATATATACCACTATTTAGCAAAAATATTTTGGGTCACAGTTAGTTATTTTCTATATTTCTTGATAATGATGCAAATGTCAAAACTATCGCTCTTGATGTTACTTTGTGTTTAGGAAATATATTTCCCTAAAAGAAAAAATATTAATATGCAGGCAATTACTAGTTAATGAGGTAAGCTTCACAAAATACTGATTTGTGCATACAAAAACATTGTATGCAAATGAGCTAATTACCATAGTACCACACGAAGTACCACAGGAATACCATACGACTACCAAACTTCAGCAGTAAACTGCCATAAATCCACTTTGACTAATGCCCGTTGATTTCATCCCTGTTGGATGTTTGTCTTCAATCAGTTCGTCAAATTACCATTTGGTCTAATTAATTCCCATTTCGTCTAATCAAGTCGACTTGGTCAAACACCACTTAGTCAATTCCTGTAAGAAACTATCCCATAGAAAAAAAAATATCCTGTGACAATACTACACAACGGTAGGTATTGGCGGCGTCCCGGGTGGACGGGGGGACGATCGAGTTCCCCCCCCCCCCCCCCCCCCCCCCATCGATTTTTGTTTTCTGGGGGATCGTCCAACCTCGATTTTTAAAGCTTAACAAAAATATATGTACATATAATAGACGAAGAGGCACAGTGTGCGTAAAATGTACCAAGTTCAGGTCATTAAAAAGCAAAATTTTCGGCGCGCGCTTCGCTTGCAAACAAAAACACCAGACAATAATTAAACTAATAATCTTTCTTCAGGTCCCTATTTTCATTTATTCTTTTATTTGTTACAACGCTTTATTTGTAACTTTGGCATAATGTGTGAGGTAGGTCATTCTATTGTGAATTTTGGATGTTAGCCTATATTATATGTCTCTTTGGGGTGCTTTATTTATAATTGATTCCTCTCCAAATTTGGCGGCAATTAGGGAGACGTGTCCCCTTGATTTTCAAAGCTTCACATTTTCTTTTTATTTTCTAAATAATTTTGATAAATTTTGTATTTGCCCACTTGTCCAAATGTGATGGAAATAAACTTTTAAATTTCTTTAAATTATTTGTTTTCAGGTCCGTATCGTTATAAAAGTGACCATATTCAGAAAGGGATTACAAACATATATATATATATATTGTAAAACGTTGATTAATGAGATTTTCACTCGCTCTTCGGAATTGTATTTTCTTTAAGGGTAGTGATTAAAAAAAAATAATAATACAAAAAAAAAGTGCATTTTGTCGCTCCACGTGACGTTTGAGTGTAAGCATATTTAACGGTTCATGGAACTTTCTACATGTGGTATTTGTGCCAAAAAACATACAGCAATACCATACATATGGTATATGTGTAAAAAAAAAACATACAGCAATACCATACATACGGTATTTGTGCCAAAAAACCATACAGCAATACCATACATATGGTATTTGTGCCAAAAAACATACAGCAATACCATACATATGGTATGTGTGCCAAAAAACCATACAGCAATACCATACATATGGTATTTGTGCAAAAAAAACATACAGCAATACCATACATATGGTATTTGTGCCAAAAAGCCATACAGAAATACCATACATACGGTATTTGTGCCAAAAAGCCATACAGAAATACCATACATATGGTATTTGTGCCGGAAAACCATACAGCAATACCATACATATGGTATTTGTGCCAAAAAACCACACAGCAATACCATACATATGGTATTTGTGCCAAAAAACCATACAGCAATACCATACATATGGTATTTGTGCCAAAAAACCATACAGAAATACCATACATATGGTATTTGTGCCAAAAACCATACAGCAATACCATACATATGGTATTTGTGCCAAATACCACAGCACTGCTGTATGGTATTCTTATGGTACCCTTTTCCTGTGTGGTATTTCCCTATGGTACTTCTATGGTATTTTATTGTACCATAGAAATACCATAGGAATACCACAGGACATTCAGAAATACCATAGGAATACCACAGGACATTTTTGTAAGGGGATATCCTTCGTAGATTCGAAGATTTCCGCCAGGCGATGTATAGAGGGCGTTTTCCTTCTATTTTCGTTGTATCTCAAGATTTGTTGAGTTGCGTTGTTGGTTCCACGACCAAGTTGGCTGAGTGCATTGGTTATTTAGTTATTATTATAAGTTTTAGGGTTAATATGTTATATAGTTTTGTTTAATATAATGGAGAGTAACGATAGTCAGAAACAGACAGAGAAATTATTAGTTGTGCTCAATTAATTATGTTATTGCCTCTCAATTCAAAATAGGTATATGAACCTTTTGTAATTTTCTAAAATTATATTGACGTTGTTTTCATTTTAATTCAATCAATACATTCAGGTATCGTAGTAGGACATCACAATAGGAGAATGACATAGTAACTGGTAACATCTAAGTGTGTTGATTCCCAGAATCTTACAGGTTGTTGATGTAATCGTTCCTGTATTTTACTAAATTACCAAAAAATAGCGCCATCTACGCTACACCATCTGACGCTTTTCGGACAGAGCGACGATTTGATATTTGCTCTCAAATTTGGATGTAAATAGCATGTTTAATGCCGATACGAAGTCACTATATTGCATTTTAGGAGGAAAAAAGGTACGTTAATTTGATATATAAATGTTTATTGAGTATAAATGATATAAATAATGAGATATGATAAGATGAATGTAACCAAATTTGATAGGTGATAATGAAGGGTGTGTCAGTGTTACACTTAAAGGTATGCTAAAGTATGGATGCTATTGATATGCAAATTATATTCACATAAACCCGTATACGATATAGAGCCAGTTGTGCGGTGCCACGTAAGGCAATTCAGTTGTATGCACATAAATTGGTATTCGATATAAATGATAAGATGACGTGTCCGTTATAATTAATGACTCCGGCCGTAGATATGTAGTTTATTACAATGATTGATTGGAAGTACGATAAATGATTTTTTTTTTTTGCTTGTTAGTTCATTTCATACAATATTGATATAATAAGTGATCGTTATAAACTGACATTTAGGTTATAGATAAATGCATATACACAAATAATAAGAGACAAACAAGAGAAGTTAATTTGATATAATTGTTACATTTAACAGACGAATTGATATAATTTATACAAAATTCCATGTTCTTATAAAAATACCTGTATGAACAATTAATTATAATTTATGCTATTTCTTTTTCGTGTTCATACAGATTTCACGGAGCGATCGATGATACTACGCTGACAAGAATCAAATAAAGAAATAAGTGAACCACTGGCATATTTCGAAGTATTGTCGATTGTTTCTTCACAGGTCATTGAATCTTCCAGTGCCTTTTATGAAGGCTGTAGAACTTTACCTATATGTTCCCCATTTCCTAATAAGTCTCGTAAGCTTGGATTATTTTTCTTTATTGATCTATACATTTTTCTCCTTTGTCGTTCGTATTTTTTACAAGACAATATGAAATGCTCAATTGTTTCCAACGTTTGGCATTCATTGCATATTCCTGTATCGTGTTTTTTTTAAATAACATATTTAAAGTAATTTAAATAGTATTTACCAAGTCTAAATTGGTGTATGATTCTTTCATCTTTTCTGCAAAATCCTTTTAGTTTAAAAGTGGCATTTATGTTGTATATTGTAAAGATGTCTACCTTTATCATCGCTATTCCAACTTTCTTGCCACTTGGATTTGTAGAATTTGTAGGTTTCTCTCATATATTCTCTTTTGCTTTGGCTAAATACAATATCTATCATGTCTTTATATTGCTTTTCCGAAGCTTGTTTGGCCAGTAAATCAGCTCGTTCATTGCCTGATAAGCCGCAATGGGCTGGTACCCATTCAAATTGTACCTCGATGCCAAAAGAGTTTATGGCCATTATCTTTTCATATATTTCTATAACTATGCTCATCTCAGAGATATTTTAAATGGCTTGGAGAGCTGATTTTGAGTCTGATAAAATACCCACTGCAATAGGATGGTGTTCTTCTATCCACTGTAGAGCCGTTAGTATAGCAACTATTCTGCTCTCATTATAGATACATTAGATACTCTGAACGGTTTGCTAATATCATTTTTTGGTATGCAAAATGCCGCTCCTGTGTTACCATCTTGTTGTTTTGAGGCATCTGTATGTATTGTTAAACAATAATTCCATTTCTTTCTTATAATTTCATTCGCATAAGCTCTCGATTCTGTTGATGTCGAGATTTTCTTACTTATTTGGTCCCTGATATCAAACGGTATATACTTGGTGTTTTATAATGCCAATATGGTTTTATAGTACAACAATCATCTTGTTTTTCGACACTCCAAACATTTCGTATTAATGTCTTAACAAAAGGACCTTGTCCAATTTTCCAAGTGTGTCTTTTGTATTGCCAGCATTCAGAGAGGATTTTTTTTTAACAGGGTTATTATTTTTTTGCTGCATGTAGTAAGTAATAATTGTATTTCCCCGCAAACATATTTCGACGCAGTTGTAATGGCATCTCTCCGCATTCGACTTGTAATGCTTTTAAAGAGGTTTGTCATGTTTGTTGTGCCGCTTTGGTTATTACTTTTAGGGCTTGATATTGTATCGTGTCAAGCCTATGTTTTAATGATGAGCTAGCTACATCATAAGCTTTGCAACCATAATGAATTATCGATCTGATCAATCCTTTGTACACTATTTCTAGTGTACAAAGAACCTTTTGTCATGACCTTTTGGTGACCTTTGATGACATGGTCTGATGACCTTTGACATTGTGCTGTGAATATGATTGAATTATAAATTTTTATTCATGATAATATGTTCAATGATAGAATTAAAAAAAAAAATGGCGCCTGGAGGATGTCATCATGACTTGAGGACCTTGAAAAGCTTCGCCTGGCATGTCTATGATGGACTTCATAACTGGCATGATATTCAATGACATTGACTTGGCCAAGTTGAGATATCGTGGGGACAAAAATGGGCCTTAAAAATAAATAAATAATAAATAAAAATACAATTCTGACGAAATTAAGAGGCGATCTGTCAACGACAGACCAGCTATTTATTTGATTATGTTCAGGTTCTTACTTTTTTCTTTTTCTTTTTTTTATTGGCTGAACATGATCAAAATTGCCGTGTACACTTTTCGCTGGAATCGACCATATATACACTGCCCTCCAAAATTTTGGGTACACCTGATGCTAAGCTATGCTTTGGATCATTTTAAGGCTTTATGTCCAGTATTTCAGTCCAAATAATGTTAAAGTAAAAAAACATGATTTTGCACTAATTTATTCGAATATTGAAAAAAAAAGAAAAGATATCTCGGCTAATAATGGTCCGATGAATGTTTTTGTTTTAATGTATTCCTCGATGTTTTTGCATATTTTATGTTTCGGAAATGTATATACCTTGATTGATTTTAAGAAATCTAAGATGATGCTAAAGGCCTTTTAGATGCAATTAAGAGTATGGTAGAACAATTTAGGGGCAAGTTGCAGTCAGTACACAAAATGGGCAATAATTGAAAATATCAATACTTGAAACTTTCCTTATTACACGTCAAAACAATGGTCCCTTATTTAATAACTTTTTATACGAAGACTGAATTATGCCTATTCTGACTGGGGGAGGGATCTTGGCCAATTTATCCACTATAAAACATCCATGACTGTTGCGCAACCGCTACCAACCCCAAATATGCCTATTGGGACCATTCTTGGTCACGTGTGTGACCGAAATTATGCAAAATCTTGACTTTAATTGGCTATAACTCTAACAATGTTAAACATATACTGATTTCATGTTTATATTATGCTAACATGTTTTGTTGGCTATCATTTGGAAATATTTTTTGATATTTACAATATGCATGTTCAAGGTCAGAGGTCAAAAGAAGTGGGTCACGTGTCTGAATTCACAGAACGGCATGATGATGCCCCTATAAGATCTCTGCTGTTGATCGCGCGACCGCGCTGAAAATTTGCACGATGGTAGTGTGCGATGTAAACTACACGAAAGCACTGTTAATTTTCCCGAAATAATATTTATTTATTTTATATGAATTAATTATGCTAATTTATGCATTGCATGAAGTCATAATTTTTGTTCTAATTGACAAACTAAAGCTTCTGGAATGCTAATTTTTTGTTTGCATAATCTTTATAGGATTCCTAACAATTGTATTTGGAAAAAAATTGGTATCGAAATAAATTCCTTATGTATTTCATTGTTTTATGAATTTCTTATGTATTTCTTTGTTTTTTCAACCTTTTGTTTTTCTTTGGGGGGTTTTTTTTTCGCAAAAATTTATTGCAGAACCATTTAGGAGCATAATAATGCTAAAATAAATTAATTTCAGCCAATGAAAGCGAAAATAATCAGACCTTTATGACCGCCCCCGCCCAGCGGGTCACGTGTGTGACCAATTCGTTTGCTAATTAATAATCAAATTAAAACTTGTCATGGATTTATATTTGGTGAGATGCAAGGTACATGAAATCTAGCTTTGGAGAAAAAATAATAATAATACCAAAGCCACGGTTAAGGCGGGGCATAAACTTTTTGTGTTTTCTGGTCACGTGTGTGTCATTTGAGGGCAATTAATTTTTTCAGAGTTGATTATCTTAATACAATCAATTTAACAACATTATTTTTTGGGTTAGATTAAAAGGAATAGAGTTAAATAATAATATTATGACAGTAATCCAAGTAAGGAAAAACAGCATATCCATTCTAGCCAGGGTTAAAAAAATTTTTACATCTAATTATCATTTATGTTTATAATTTATGCAAATGAGCATGAACAATTGCAAACATCATGAAAAAAACATTAGTTCATGAAACTTCAGACATTGCTCTATTTGAATATGCAGCTTAAAATAAAAAAGCAAAAACCTTATTTCATTCCAAAAGGTTCACTTTTCAAAGAATGGCCCATTGGTGAATATTTTCCTTTAAAGTGTAGTGCAACTATTGTTCAAAACCAATACAAAAGGTGATACAACATTGCATTATTGCATGTTAGACCCAAATAAAATGCAATATAGCATTTTCCTTTCATTTTCGAACCATTAAAGAGCCAAAAACATTAAGAAATACATAAATAATCAAAACAATGGAAGACGAAAGGAAGTAATAAAACAAAAGAATACATAAGAATTCATTATAAACTTAAAAATTTTTACCAAGATATTGCTCACTATTACAGTCGGAAACTTTTGAAAGGAGATTGGACTTTAAAACACTTTTTTTTTTACAGCCAAATATTGATAAATATGTAAAAATACACTTAATTTGCCTAAATAATGATAATTGATATATTTATACTTCAAAATACAGACAAACGACTGCAGTGCTATATTTTACATGTGCCTTACCAAATGCCATGGAAAATTTCACATTGAACGGATCATTATTGACGGAGATATCATATTTTTTCAAAAATGCAATTCGTTGCACAATGTATTTTTAGTACTTTATCAGCATTTGGACTGAAATACTGGATATAAAATGCTTTAAAATGATGCAAAACATAGTTGGCATCAAGTGTACCCAAACTTTTGGAGGGCAGTGCATATTGTTACGGATTTCTTTTTTTATTATTTTTTTTAAATTTAAATAACAAATACTACCCGACCAAAGAATATATATTGTTACGGATTCCCTTGTTTAAATTTAATTAATAAACGAACAGTGGACGCATATAGCCGTATTTAGTTTCACTTGTTAACAAAGAAAGATGAAACAGAACCTTTATTTTGAAAAAAAAAGGAGGCCTATTGTCATTATGAATATTGTTGTTTTCTCTTTGTTCAGATGTTCAATTGTAATAATTTTCTGTAATTTACATATTTGTTTATAACTTCCTCTGCAGGGCTCCCAGGTATAACAGTATTCAATTTACTGAAGGGGTTACCCTGGGTAAATAAAACAAAATAAATAAATAAATGAATATATTGTAAAAGCTTAAGGTTTCCTGTAGATTATGTACGTTGCTACTAAATTAATTTAGCTTTTAATAAACCCCTCAAAAAATGTCTTGCAATTCAACTTTGAGTCCTCGTATCTTTTTTTGTTAATTGTCTATAATTCATTAATTTTATATATCATTGGAAAGTTCATTATATTCCTCTTTACACTGATACCGCCATTTGTAAGGGTTGTGCTGCTTGAATGCACAGTATTCCCGAATACAAATCAAAGTCAGAAGTGGAAAGTTGCCAAATGAATGGCTATTGTTGAAGGGAGAGTTTCTATTGAGTATCATTAAATGGGTCATGCATTATTCCTCAATGTTTTCACTTATTGTTTGATGTAAGCAATAGCCATTCATTTGGCAACTTTCCTTTTCTGACTTTCATTCGAGTTTGCGAGTACTGTGCATTCAAGCATAACATACAATCACAAATGGGGTATCAATGTGACAAGGAATAAATCATCTTTCCAATAATATAAATTTTAACCATCATAAACAATCAAATAAAAAGATATGAGGGCTCAAAGTTGAATTGCCAAGACATTTTTGAGGGTTTATATTTTTGTAATGTATCAGTCTCGTTATTACTTTTACAGCGAGTGGTTAAGTGCAAGACGGTATATTTTTTTTCATTTTTTTTCATTTTCATTTATTTTCATATCTCTCATGTTACATCGTTATAACTATTCAATGAACAAAATAACATATGTAAAATAACATAAAGGTATAAATGGCCAATGTGAAGTAGAAATTACATTAAGAGAAACATGAGGGACTACATGAAAGCGAGCTTGTAAGGCTGTAGGCCCCAATGGTATGATACGTGTTAATGAATATAGAACGGATATGAATATTTAATCATGACCAATCAAAGTAAGAAGGAAAATTTAAAAAAAAAGTAAAGAAAAAAGAAAATTGCAGTTTGTTATAGTCTTATCCTTAGCTGATGTATCTAAATTGTACAAGGTAATAAATGCTCAGCTGGTAACAGAAAAATTTCTATAATAAAAGTATTTTCGTAGCAAACATACATGCAAAACATAATATAAGAGTGACAATCAGGTCGTGGTAACAGTCTCATACATTCACATACATACGTTTTAAAAAGTAGTTCTTTTAGTTTACTTTTAAAAGTATATAAAGAGGACTTTCAATAATTCTGTAGGGAGGGGCGTTCCAGTAACTTGGTCCTATATACATGATAGTTTTTTGGGCAAAAATTGTTCGAGTACGTGGAAGGTGATATGCGTTGCTCTGACGTGTAGATAAGTATGGTAGGGATCTATTCTTCGAAACTTTGTAAAAAGATTTCAGGTACTATTAGTTGATAATTTGTACATAAATATACCTACGTTGAAAAAGAACAAGTCTGATATTTTTAGTTTGTTGATATGAAAAAGGTTATTAGTGTGTGCCAGATATTCTACATTATTGACTTTGTTTGTATGCGGAAAGAATGTTTATCAATTTATAGAGGCGTCCCCACGCGAGAATTCCATAGTTAAGTAGGAGTAATTAAAGTAGAATATACCGACAATAAAATCCTCTAGGAAAGAAGTGCTTGAGTTTGTTAAGTATAACGGTATTTTTGAGAGGAACCTGCTCAGATAATATGTTTGGTTTCCAAGATAATCACTGTCTATGTAAAGTCCAAGAATTTAGTGCAATACTTGTTTTAATTCGGTATCATTAAAATTGACTTGAGTAGGAAGATTTTTATTGTATTGCTAAAAGCAATATAATTTGTTTTATCTATATTAAGAGATAACTTGTTTGCATAAATCCAGGACTGTACAGAACAAATTCTTTATTTAGAGTATCAACAAGTGTTTGGGGGTCGCGATGTGTTAGGAACAGATTAGTGCGTCTGCAAAACAAATAAATGAAAGTAATGGTGAAGAATTCCTGAAATCATTTATATACAAGATAAATAAAAGCGGGCCTAAAAGGGAACCTTGTGGGACACCAGACAGGTCACAATTTTGGAGTGAGAATCGTGGCCATTAATACTTTCAAATTGTTTTCTAGTTAGAAGTAGCTTATAAACCAGTCTAACGGAACACCACGTATACCGTAGTGACGTAATTTCTCAATAAATATCGTTGGTTAATGGTATCAAAGCTTTTGAAAAATTCTAGAAAAACTCCAATAGTATGTGAGACATCATCAATTGCATTGGCTATTTTATCAATAAAAGCGGTAGAGCTGAGTTGTACTATGATTCTTGCGAAACCAAACTGGAGTCAGAAAGAATTTTGCTATTGAAGAGAAATTTTGTGTTTCGTGTGTAAACCAACTTTTCGAGGTTTTTGAAATTGATGTTAAAAGGGAAATCGACGGTAGTTATTAGGGATTCTTTTTGTCCTTTTTTGAATATTGGGAAACTCTAGCTATTTTCATATTAAGAGGACTGTCACCTTGGTTGAACGACAAATAAAATAAAGAGTGAGTGGGGAAATAATTACGTCAACAATATTCTTAGTAGGAGTTTGTAAGTCATCATGGCCAGCGTCCTTTTTTGTATTAAGATTAATTATAATATTTTTTTGTTTCTTCTCTATAATGGGATTAAAAAGAGAGACTGTGGGTTTAGGATCATTTAGAAATTTATGAAAGTCTGTGTTCGTGTTTGGAATTTATTGGCAAGATTGGGTCAATATTAACAAAAAAGTCGTTGAATACTCGCCATATCTGAGGGATCATCAATTCTTGCGATTATTTTTATGAATGTATTTAGGTGGATCAGTGTCGTTTTTAGATTTAAGTGCTTCGTTGATCACCTTCCACGTACTTTTCATATCAAATTTGTGTTTTCAACTGGCGTGAGAAATATAATTGTTTAGAGGCACGTAAAGACGAACGTAAGAACATTACGATAACGAACGTATTGAGTCCTATTCGAGTACTAGGGTTTATCTTTTGTTTATAAAACAATTTGTTTTTACGGTTTATTGACCGAAGAAGAGATTTCGTGATCCAAGGATTTTTAGGAATTCTTTTCTGTTTCTAGAATTTGGTTTTTGAAGAGGTATAGTTAAATTTAAGTGGATGTTTAGAATATGAATAATGTGTTGTATGACATGTCACATTATTATGAATGTACACTGAAGACAATCAACAGTTCCTAACCTCTCCCTAAGTTTATTGAGGTTAGTTTCTGACATAACACGAATTTTAGATGTTGAAACGATCATCATATATTCGAGAAAGGACATCAGAGCATAAATGGGAAAATGATCAGAAAATATCAGACACCATAATCAGAAGTACTATAGAAGATAAATTATTAAAAAATATTATCAATAAGTGTAGATGTGACATCAGATATACGTGTGGGTCTTCTGATAAGAGGACGTAAGATTTAGATAGCAATCAAGTTGAGGAAATCACAGGCAGTTATGATTATCTTGACATTTTAAAATGTTTGAGATTAAAGTCTCCCATTAGAAACAAGTTTTGTTTTCAAAGTATTTGTCAGATAAAAGGGCATGGAGTGATTGAATAAATTCAACTGGGTTAAGAATTTGGCGGGCCGATAAACTTCACAATAACTAAATTGCTGTTTATTCGGAACTTTATTTCCATGAAAATATTTTCTATCACATCTGACATTTGATTAAATTCAGCTAATACTTCATTAATCCAGATTTTGGAAACAAAAACGGACTCCGCCTCCCCTTTTATTTGACCTGTTGCTAGTCACAAGTTTATAACGTGCATGTTTAATAGAGAGACGGTGACGCATCGTGGAGCAAGTCTCAAAACAAACTCCGATAACTCCGTAGATAAATTTTAATTCGCTGATAATAACTGGAACTGATCAAAATTTTTTACTAAGACTCCTATATTAATGTGAAAGCAAACAATTGGTTAGGATCGATGGCGAGCTAATTTGACATGATTCCTTTTTATAGCAGTAATCAGCAGAAAATGCTGAGAAAAGATTCATTTGAGTCAATTTCGAGTTGTAATTCAGGAGTTGTGGAATTTAGGAATGTTGTTATGCCCGATTCGTCACCGTCTTTCCATTGACAGAGTTGAATTTACAGCTGCATCATTCTGGTTATTCATGTGTTAAACATCATTCATCGCGATCAGTGACATTCCAGTTGAAAGCGAAATGTACAAGCATCTCTACGCAGATTATTTGAATAAATAACACTGAATGATAATATGACGACAAGATTGGCAAATACAATGAAATAATTGAACCACATCTTCATGACAATCTCCGTCCTACCTAGTCTATCATCTAGAGCAATTTAGGCGTATACATTTCCACTCCAATATTCCCTTTTCCTTATCGTACTTTCGTTCCAGAACCTGGATACTAACATTTACCAACCCTCATAAAAAGATTAATAATAATGCTCGGTGTTATATTAAACACCATCAGTCATATCAGGAGGTTCTGTTTGATGTAATATCCCACCAAATAATTTATATGTATACTTATATATTGTTACGGATTCCCTTATTTGAATTTAATTAATGAACGAACAGTGGGTAAATATAGTCGTATTGAGTTACACTTGTTAACAAAGAAGAAAAAATCAACAACTTTATATTGAAAAAAAAAGTATGCAAATATATTGTAAAAGCATAAGGTTTCTTGTATATTACGTTGCTACTTCAAAATTAATTTACCCTTCAATATGTTTTTGTAATATATCAGTCTCGTTATTACATTTACAGCGATTGGTTAAGTGCAAGTCGGTATATTGGACTACATCTTCGTGACAATCTTCGTCCTACTTAGTCTATCATCTAGTGCAATTTAGGCGTATACATTTCCACTCCAATATTCCCTTTTTCTGCTGGTATTTTCGCTCCAAAACCTGGATACAAACATTTACCAACGCTCATTAAAAAAAAAAAAAGTTGATACATGGTGTTATATTAAACAGCATCAATTATATCAGTAGGTTCTGTTTGAGGTACTATCCCACCAAAGAATATATATATATATATTGTTACGGATTCCATTATTTAAACGAACAGTGGACACATATAGTCGTATTTAGTTTCACTTGTTAAAAACGAAATATAAACAGAACCTTTATATTGAAAGAAAGTAGGCATATTGTCATTATGAATATTGTTGTTTTCTCTTTTTTCAAATGTTCATTTGTAATCATTTTCTGTAATTTTCATATATGTTTATATCTTCGTTTCCAGGGCCCCCTGGTATAACAGTATTCAATTTACTGAAGGGGTTACCCTGGAGGAAATAAAAAAATATATAAATATTGAAAAAGCTTAAAGTTTCTTGCAGATTACTTCGCTACTTCAAAAGTAATTTGGCCTTCGATATGTTTTTGTAATGTATCAGTCTC
>CALNVZ010000174.1:74553343-74564970 GCA_940671915.1 Paracentrotus lividus | reverse complement strand
CTTTGTTTAATATTAGGTAAAGAATGTGTCTAGTGAATGAGAGTTAACGAACATCTTCATGCACCCCTAAATGCTATTTATGACTAAAAATGCCATTCAAAATCTAACTGTAAAATTTCATACAACCGTCTCTAGAATAAAAATAAAACAAGAGAACTCTTGTCTGTTTTGGAACACACTTACAAGTAGTTGAAATTGTAATAATTTTACAGGCACGTCTACAAGGGAACCGACAGAAGAATCTGAAATACCGAACCTAAAATCAATAAGTCGCCATTATTCATTGTGAAAGAAAAAAACGTTTAAAGCCTGTACGGACATTTTGAATAGATTGACCTCTTTTTTTGCCATTGCTCTGATCTATTTGCGATTTTATGTTTTTTTGGAGGTGGCATGTTCACTCGTATACACACAGAAGGCCATGAATACATAACAAAGAAAGCATTATTACCACTTACGTTCAACATTTAATAATGAAAAATAATTTTGAACTAAAATGTAATCCGAAACTTATAGGGTTGATTAATATTCCAATTTCGTAACGACTTTGAGAAATGGATATGTTATAAATTGTGATATGTTTTGTTGTTGTAATAGGTAATGAAATAACCAAGTGATTATTATCAACATATTGCGTAATAACAAGTATTGAATTATTATAACTAAAGTTATTGACAAAGTTTTGCACTATTGATACACTTCGAGTGGGCTAATTGAAAAATGGTGCACTGAATTCGTTAACGTACTAATCTGCCATGATCAGCCGTATGAAGTACAGTGAAAAAAATCATGTAATAGTGTCTCTAAATTAATATCCAATGATTTGTGAAACGCTTAATGCACTTTAGACTACGTTTCTAAGCATTCTACTGATATATATCATCTTGAATACCCATTGTTGTTACCAACTCTTTATTACACCGTGTCAGGTGCGACATTGCTTTTAAGCAATGTTTAGCAACGTATTGTAATTATTTAAAAATATAGTAAGATTATTATTTTTTTACTTCCCCCAAGCTGCACGGAGTGCTATCGTTAATGAAAATGATATGTTATTTAATTCTCTATACTTTTTTTTATAAGATGGAGTTAAAAAAAAAAAAAAACTTTTGCATGTTTAACCCCCCCCCCCCCTACTACCTGCTGGGGCATTAATGGCCCCCCCCCCTCGACATTTTCGTGATGAATCGCAGCAAAGTTTTTTGACCGACTTCGCCTGAGCTTTTACTTTCCAGTCTCCGCGCATCATTAAAAACCATTTTTGCAAAAATCTGGGCGTACGCGTTACGGACGTCCACGATTAAAAAAAAATATATCTCGTCAGACCGAAATATAGAACAAACGTGATTTTATGTACAAAGTCAATACAAATGGTTTAATGCTGGAATCATAATGATGTGATTATATTTTTTTATTTTATGACAAGAGTCATTTACTTTGAACGTAATTTTGGCCGAAATAATGCATTGACGATTGTTCGAAAAGCATTAAAGAAATAAAAAGCGTACACAATACAAAGAAAGTATATCGATTTTGGTACGAGAATTTTTCCATTTACAATTCCTAGGAATGCTTTAAAGAATATTTCACATAAAAAATAGCTTTCTAGAAGGCTTTATTTAATGTGAATTTAGAGCAAAAAAGGTATGATTTTCATAATAAAGTAGCAGAATTAGTGCAATTTACCTAGTGCACCGCGTAGATTATGTATCTCCTACCTTCGTGCAAATTTTGTCGCGCGTCGAGATGTTTAGGGGGGGCATAATGCCCCCCCCCCCAAGGATTTTTAAAGCTCCGAAATAGCCGAGATAAGTTAGGTTAAGCACAGTTACCTCAAAATCAATAATTTCTTTAAAAAGTACAATTGGTATCACCAGTGGTGAACAAACATTTATTTACACTGATGGTAGGGGCCTACATAATATATTTGTACGAAATTCTACAAAGTAGACCAAATTACTAAAGTAGAAATGAAAGAAACTACCCAAATATCTAAAAAATCTAGTAAAGAGTTCTTGAACTTGAAATATTACTTCCTCATTTTAATCACCAAAAAGTGTTAGCAAATTCTGTAAGAAATGTATAAATGATCAACCCTACCCTCCCCAATATGCAATTTAGCATAGTTAACTAAGATCGGGGAAGTAGCAGCCACCATCCCAGCCTTTAGTTTGGGTGGATCAGAGATCAAAGCGCAGGCTAAATGCCAGGACACGGCATCATCAGAGGGTGCGTGTGCAATTATCGCCACTGTCACAGTGCAAATGCTAGTATTTCAAATGGCTTACATACTCGTAGAATAGTGTATTCCCTCGAAACATATCTGCAGGATAGCCATACCTTGCGTGAGGCGTTTTTCATTTCTCGGACAAGCAAAACTTCCCTGCCGGACCAGCTCCGGCGGGAAGTCCACACTCGCGATGCTTCTGCACAAAGTTTATGGAAGCTGTGAATGCAATGAGGGTAAACAAATAAGATTTATAGATTATGACATGTAACCAGGGAATCACATATGAGATCATAATTGAGAAATAAGGATAAATAGCAAATAATATTTTCTTATAACAATGGTCGGAACTAATATATGCCCTCCTTAAATTTGCAGAATGGAGCAACAAGACCTAGTGGTAATCTGGCAAAGGCAAATCTAAAAATATTATCAGTGTTAATGTTTTGTGAGGCTTTATTAAGACTACCATTTTTGTTTTCTGCGCGTTCCATTAAAGCCGCATGAAATATTGTAGTTTTGTTGTACTCCATAGCGCAATAATGAATAATGAAGATTTAGAATAAAACAGGCGAAATATCTATATTAGGATATGAATCTCAACAGCAACAAACACTTATGGTGCAGATGCGCAAATGAATGAACACATCCGCATTACACGCAGGCGCGGATTAGGGGGCGCGTACTTTTGGTGAACTGTCATAAACTATGGTATCATTAGTTTGTAATATCTCTGAGAGTATGAAACTGCGATCACTGTAATAAATCTGTATTCTTCGGGGATTTTCTTTCTCTGTCATATCTCTGTAAGTACCTGCCCATTCTTTTCTCTTACAACCGATCAAAATCACTGTTTAATATTTACTCGCTGAGCCGCCCCTTTACCACTCCAGAATGCACCGGGTAAAATGAACGGGTCTTCGCCGATTCAACCGAAAACCGAAATTTGCAACAGCAATAGAACGGCACCGACCACATAGCATTTTTAAAAAATCATTTTCGGCCGAGTCTGTATCGTTCTATACCGGGTCTATACCAGGCCTAGCCAACCTGGTACCGGGCTGACCGTCCTCATATTATGTAGTCCATGCTTTCATTTTGATTCCGTTGCGATTACCAGCTTGCCACCGTCCTACCGCTCTCTGACAAGGAAAAAAAATTGTTTTCTCGCCGGGTGACTCACCGTTTCCATTCGTTTGCGACCTGTGCAAAATAGGTTGATGCAACAGCGGGACACGGTGATACCCGCTAGACGTACACGGCGGGCGGTTGATGAACCCCCGTCAAAAAACGTTCACATGATTTGCATTCGGTTGATGCCAGGACGATGTTTTTGAGATGAGCCGGGCATGCTCAAAATTTTTCGCGCGGCGGGATCGCAGGTACCGTCGATGAGACCGGTGTAAGGGCGGTATAAATGGCGTTTGTGATGACGGTATGCGGAATGGTTGAAGCGAACAAACGCTCCACCTCCGTCCACAAAGCGGTCATGCACGGTTATTGCACTATTTCCTTTAAAAAAATAAAATAATCAATTAAAAAAAAAAATTAAAAAAAAATAAAAAAAAGGAGAGCTCGAAGAATAACATGGAGGCTCAATTGCTTGCAGTATAAACGATTTTTTGAAAATTGTCACCAAATGATACGTTGGGAAAATTTGTTTAAACATCTTATTCTTGAAATAAAAGTACCATAGTACCTGGATATCATGTATCTAGTATGTTAAAGAGCGCCAAGTCTGCGCAGTGGCCTATGTCGCTCACCGACGTAAATGCGCTTAAACGATTTTTATAGGACAAAACACCAAACTAACATCAATTTCTTAAACTAACAATCCTTTTGATAATAGGAAACTGTGAAAATAGTAATAAAATGATTTTCCAGCAAGTTCATATTTGCTACTGGAATTTAACCATTGTCAAAAGAGTTAAAACGAGTACATCAATTTAAAACTGGGCTTGAACTGCGTGCAAAATGTCAGTAGGGTAAAATAATTAACATCTCCAAATTCCAGTTAGTTTAAAAAAAGAAATAATTAAAAAAAGAAAAAGTGACAATGGCCGTCTAAAATCGTAAAAAAAACATATGTCTCTGGAAGATATATTTCATTATATATATATAATATATATATTATATATAATATAATATATATATATTATATATATATATATATATACCCAGTGAGTCAAAAAACTTACACCTAGAGAAAATGTCAATAAAAACATAAACCAATTTATAAACCAAAAATATTTTACATATTCTGAAAGATGAACTCCTCGCGCATGTGTCTGGTTATTTTTGTGTGATATTCTTTACGCTTGGCATAACACGACGCTTGTTTGCCAACATGTCAATTTCGAATTGTGCCAAGATGGGAGTAAATCAAAAACAACAAAAGCTATTAAAAGCAACTTATCCTGAATTAAAAAGCATAACTTACGAAATGTCTTCCGCTTATATAACTTGGCAGGGGTGTTGTTACAACATTAACTACATTTGTATTGAAAATGATTTAGATCTGTAGAGTCAGGCATAAGTGAGCACAGTCAAAGACAAAATAATCACTTTTTAAAAGTAATTAGGAGGTATTTTTGGTCTGTTCAGTGGGCAATTTACTCTTTTTATGTCACTCATTTCGTGCATACTTGACGAGCAAACTTAATTTCATTACAAAATGTAGTCATATGTGTAACAACACCCCTGTCAAAACCCAAGTTATTTAGTAGAAGACATTTTCGTTAAAGAAGTTTATTGCTATTTTAATCAAGAATGAAGTGCTTTTTTTATGCTTATGTTGTTTTGATTTCACTCCCATATCCCTGCACAATTCGAAATTGACCCATGTTCGCAAACAATGCTGCGTTCACCCAAGCGTAAAGATATACTCACAAAAAGGTACCAGAAGATGGCGGAGTATTACTCTTTCAGAATATAAAATTATTTGGCGTTTATATTGGTTTTGTTTTATTGACATTTTCTAGGTTGTAAAGTTTTTTAGACTCACTCGTATATATATAATATATATATTAATATATTTGCTCTTAATTGATCATCAGAATAAAAGAATAACAAAAACATAGGGTTAATCTTTAACATTACTTTGATTGTGAAATTGCGTCAAATTTTTAGAAATTTGCAGACATAGGCACTTCCTTCATACTAAAAAATTAAGATAAAGACAAAGTTGCTGACTGCTAGACCCAGTATAACTGTTTAATACCTTATCTTTTCTTCCGGTTCGCGTATAAATTAATCGCTTTGAGCGGTTTATGAAATAAGCGTATTTCTTAATGTGCATCTAACAAAAATCATGAAAATATCCTTAAAAAGTTATGACAGCCCCAGAACACCGATTTTGTCTTACTCTGAGATAAGATAAATATACGAGCATATTACACTCCAAGAATACAGGCCAAGATTCCTATTTCAATAGATTGTGCAGTCCCAATGGTCTAGGGGGACGATGGTGCCCTTTAGAACAAGGCTCTGCTGTCTGTTTGTGATGTTTATCAACAGACGCCTACCGACTGAAAAAGACTAATCGCGAAAGGCGGGGAGAATGCGAGGATGCCAAGGCTCTGCCACAGAGGCCTTTAGTAACCTGAGTTGGATTTCGCATACCTCTCATGTAGCGACCAAGTCAGCGAGCGTATGCTTCGCATGGACGTCAGGCATATGAAGAGTTTGATTCCAAAGGTGCTAAATCCACTTTAATTGTTTTAGAGTAAATGAGAGGTTTTTTTCTTCTTAACATTTTTAGCTTTACTTTGATATAATTGATAATACTATCGAATACGATGGATTAAATCATTGTTTTTAAAACCTAGCTAAAAATTCAATTTTTAAGAAATTTATTATATTTCATATTTCATGGATTTACCAGCTTTGTGGAATAAAATCTCAGTCAAATGCTCATTTTTTTTAGCATTAAAGCCTACAAATGAATCAAATTCAACAACGGAAATCTATTAATATTAGGCTACCAGAGTATAGTTAGAACTTTTTCTGATGTATAAAATTTTTGAGACGTTAAAAAAAAAATGTTAAGAATTTCGTAGGCCTATCTTTTCTGAAGCCGGGATTTCCGCACGTTTTATTCCAAAAGGAGCTAAAATCCAAAAATATTTTAAAAGAACTGCTAGCCACAACATGTGCAAAATCTCATAGCTATACTTATAGGTTTGGCGGTGAAAGTCAAACAATTAATGGCCTCAACTCGTGGCATTCATGGAAAGGCATGCACCCAACATAATTATAACGTTGCCCATGATTAATGTGTCATCTAGGAACAATATCGAGGACAAGTTAAAAAAGTTTTTGATAATTTTTTTTTTATCTACCACAGCTTTGGATGAGGGATGTGGAACCTTTCAATATTTGGTATTACATCTAGCCCTATCCAAACCGTCCGTTATTGCGACGTACGACATCTTACCCGAGAACAAGTAAATCGCATGGTCACATCCAACGTCATACAGCTCTGATGCCATCTCACACATTGTACTTGTCGGGTTGTCAATGTTACTGCATTTGGGTCCGGCGGGGGCTGGAACATTGGGTTGTCCGAAGTCATTTCCATGGCATGTGTTTGCAACTTTAGCATATCCTAGTTTATTTAATTAAAAAAGGGGGGGGGGAATAATCCCGGCAAATTGATCATAATATTAGTTTTCCCGTCAATTGGTAAACGGTTTGCAATCGAATTCTGTTTTTCATTCGATTCGAATGATATATGATGATAAGAATGATGATATACGACGAAAGTGTTGCAAACAATTTCAAAGTGATCGGAGATAGTATAACTTGAGCGCTTAGTACTCTGATAGATTAAGTGTTAGGCCTATAATAAGCATTTATAATAGTTCATATATTATATAAATAGAGTTTTTCGAGGAGAAACCTATTTTGGGTCAGCAGGCATCATTCTTATTTGGGTTACCGCCTATATTGCATACTTTTTTTTTCAACATAATTTGTAAAGTACTTAATTGGCATTATTATGTTTCCACTTTATCGTTTGTATTCAACTATACCATATTATATAATTTTTGGGGGATATTACGTCAAACTATAATGACTGATGCTGTTCAATATAACACCTTTTATCGATTTTTATTTTTTTTAATGAGTGTTGGCCCTTTCAACAAAAACAAATGTCAGTATACCATTGGGTTACAATTCAGAAGTACCAGTGGAGTACCATTCAGAAGCACGAGTGGAGTACCATTCAGAAGTATAACAATGGGGATTACCATTGCGGAAATAACATTGAAAAACGATAAAAGTGTTACAATTGGTAATTCATCTCCATTGAAATGTCCATACACCCTAATTAAATTTTTCGTCAATTGGTAGACTCATTTTCATACCAATGGTATATGAATGGTAATGAATGGACTCTAATGGTATAAAATTGGGCTACCATTGGTTTACCATTCCGGTTATGGTCATCATATTTTGCAAAGTGATATTGCGTATTAATTATCCAAATAAGTATACCATTCGGATAGTACCAGTGGAATACCATACGGAAATAATCATTGAAATGCCATTCGACCTAATTTAAATTTTATCGTCCACTGGTCGGACCTCAATTGCATTACCAATGGTAATCTGAATGGTACCCCACATGGTATCGCTACCGCGGTAAAAATTCCATTGGTCTACCAAGAGGTCCACACCATTGTTCTACCATAGAGAGAGTCCACCCATTCGGAAGACAGGGGAATACCATTCGACCTAATTTAAATTATTGTCCACTGGTAGACCTCATTTCCGCATACAATGGTATCTGAATAGGTACCCCAATGTATCGCTACCGCGGGTAAAAAATTACCACTTGGTCTACCAAAGAGAGTCCACCATTGCGTCACATTGAGAGAGTCCACCATTTCGGAAGTTACTCAGGGGAATACCATTCGATACCTAATTTAATATTCGCACCGTAACCTCATTTGCCATACAATGGTAAGAATGGTACCCTACGGTCACTACCAAGTCTACAAAGAGAGTCCACCATCTGTTCTTACATAGAGAGTCAACCATTGGTCTAACCATAGGGTCTACCACAAGAGAGTCCCACCATGGTATACCAAGAGAGCCACCATTAGTCTACCATAGAGAGTCACACCTTCGGTAGTACCAGTGAATACCATTATCGACTTAATTTAGATTTTCGTTTCATGGAGACCTTATTTGCCATACCAGATGGCTATATAAAGGTACCCCAATGTACCGCTACCCGGGGTTGAATACTCCATTGGTCTCAACGAGAGTCCACATGGTCTTCATAATAGATCCCCACATTGCGTCCTACCATAGAGAGCCACCATTCGGAAGTACCAGTGGTATACATCGACCTAATTAATATTTTCGTCAAACTGGTAGACCTCATTTTGCCATACCAAAGGTTTTGGAGCTCGAAATTAAGTAATAGCAAGAAAGGTGAATATTCGAGTGGAAATGTATAGGCTAAATTGCTCTAGATGATGACTAAGTAGGACGAAGATTGTCTACGAGATGTAGTCCTAATATACCGACTATGCCGTTACACCACCGCTGTAAATGTTTAATGAGAATGATAACGTTACCAAAAACATATTCAAAGGCAAATTAATTTTAAGGATAGCAAAGTAACTAAAAAATAAATAATAAAAAATAAATTTACACCACATAAATATTTTGGCCTACTTTTTTTTTTTTATAATAAAGCGTTCTGGTGTCCCACTGTCTTTATTATTAAAATTTAATAAGTGAACCCGTAACATATATATAGGCTATAATATATAATATATATATATATATATATATATATATATATAATAATATATATATTGCTGATAGTTACCATGTAGGATTTGTAATACATAAAATACACAGAAGTGAATTTTTTTATTTTGCAAGATACTTTACATAATATATATGTATATATATAATAATCTACTAAACGGGCCTAAGGGGAACTGAAAGATAGCTCTATTTCAGTCAGGATCCCCTTAGCGACTTTCTATAGGCGAAAAATTCCCTTTAACGCCAATTCTATAGGGTTAGGGATAGGGTTGAGTGGGGCGATATAAAGGGGAAACAAGAAATTCGCGTTAAGGACGAGGTAGATATATATATATATATATATATATAATATATATATACATATATCATAAATGATTGATGATCAAACTGGTTTCCTTTTTTCTGGATCACCCTGTAATATGGTACCTTGGCCACTACGTCAAATGCCATTTGGTACAATAGCCATTTGGTCCAATACAACTTGGTCCCAAGAGCAACTTGGTCCAATTGCCAGTTGGTCCAAACTGCCATTTGGGACAAGTGCCATTGTCCAAGAGCCATTTAGTCCAATAGGCCATTTGGTCCAATAGCCATTTGGCTGCAAATGCATGGTCCAATAACCGGCGCGGATCTGTATTTAACGCCTAAACCGCCCCCCCCCCTCACCCACCACCACCACCTATCGCATCGCGCCTTGCAGTGTGACAAGAAGAGAAAAAGATGTAACACCGGGAAAAAGTAATGGGGATTTATGGGTTACCAAAATCTGAAAGTCAAAATTTTGCCACTCTCATAAAAATCTGGATCCGCCACCGTGACTGGAGGGGGGGGGGGGGGTTGCGACAAGGGGGGCATCCTATCAAAGACTTGTCGGACGTTTTATCCGACAAACTGTTATAAGCTACTGAAATGCTTGCATCTGATTGGCTGGAGCAAATTTGTTCGGATAAAACGTCCGACAAGTCCTTCATTGCATACCAATGTATATTGAATGGTATAAGTTGGTACCAGGTTTTGGAGTGAAAGTACCAGCAGGAAAAGGGAATATGGAGTGGAATGTATACACCTAAATTGCTCTAGATGATAGACTAAGAGGACGGAGATTGTCACGAAAGATGTAGTCTAATACACCGACTTGCACTTAACCACTCGCTGTAAATAAACCAGACTGATACATTACAAAAACATATCTAAGGCCAATTAATTTTGAAGTAGCAAGTAATCTACAAAAACTTAAGCTTTTACAAAATATATTTTGCATACTTTTTTTTTTAATATAAAGGTTCTGTTTTTTTCTTTGATAATGATACGACTAGATGTTACACTGTGTGTTTTTAAATTAAATTGAAATATATATATAAATATATATATATATATATTATATATATTATATATATATATATTATACATATATATATGTATATTTATATATATATATTTCTGGATATATCTCAATAGAACCTACTGATATGACTGATGGTTTTAATATAACACCGACATTATTATGATTTTTATGAGGGTTGGTAAATGTTGGTATCCAGATTCTGGAGCGAAGTACTAGCAGGAAAAGGGAATATTAGAGTGGAATGCCTATACGCTAAATCAGTGGCGGATCCAGGATTTCATTACAGGGGGGGGGGGGCCAAAATAGAATTTCAGATTTTTGGTAAACCAATCAAAATTTCCCCGTTACATCGGGGCAAGCCAACCGCTGACCAATGCGATAAGCGGGGGGGGGAGGGGGGGGCGGTCGGCCCCCCCCCTGGATCCGCACCTGCCTAAGTTGCTCATAGATGATAGAACCCTGTAATGAAATCCTGGATCCGCCACTGATTTAGGCGTATAGGCATTTCCACTCTAATATTCCCTTTTCCTGCTAGTACTTTCGCTCCAGAACCTGGATACCAACATTTACCAACCCTCATAAAAATCATAATAATGTTCGGTGTTATATT
The DNA here is from genome assembly GCA_940671915.1 of Paracentrotus lividus. Classification (NCBI taxonomy): domain Eukaryota; kingdom Metazoa; phylum Echinodermata; class Echinoidea; order Camarodonta; family Echinidae; genus Paracentrotus; species Paracentrotus lividus. The sequence goes on along the minus strand of CALNVZ010000174.1, from coordinate 74,553,999 downwards.
AAACACCATCAGTCATATCAGTAGGTTCTATTTGAGATAATATCCCATGAAATATATATATATAAATATACATATATATATGTATATATATATATATATATATATATATATATATATATATATATATATATATATATATATATATATATATATATATATTTATATATATATTTCAATTTAATTAAAAAACACACAGTGTACACATCTAGTCGTATTCAATTATCAAAGAAAAAAAAACAGAACCTTTATATTAAAAAAAAAAGTATGCAAATATATTTTGTAAAAGCTTAAGTTTTTTGTAGATTACTTTGCTACTTCAAAATTAATTTGGCCTTAGATATGTTTTTGTAATGTATCAGTCTGGTTATTATATTTACAGCGAGTGGTTAAGTGCAAGTCGGTGTATTAGACTACATCTTCGTGACAATCTCCGTCCTACTTAGTCTATCATCTAGAGCAATTTAGGTGTATACATTTCCACTCCAATATTCCCTTTTCCTGCTGGTACTTTCACTCCAAAACCTGGATACCAACTTATACCATTCATATACCATTGGTATGCAAATGAAGGACTTGTCGGACGTTTTATCCGACAAATTTGCTCTCAGCCAATCAGATGCAAGCATTTCAGTAGCTTATAACAGTTTGTCGGATAA
>CALNVZ010000174.1:74542352-74553318 GCA_940671915.1 Paracentrotus lividus | reverse complement strand
CTTTGTTAAATATAGTTAAGAATGTGTCAGTGAATAGAGAGCTTAACAACATCTTCATGCACCCTAATGCTATTTATGACTAAAAATGCCATCAAATCTAACTGTAAAAATTTCATAACACCGTCTACTATGAATAAAAAATAAAAACAGAGAGAACTCTTGTCTGTTTTGGAACCACACTTACAAGTAAGTGAAATTGCTAAAATTTTACAGGCACGTTCTACAAGGGAAACGCACAGAAGAATCTGAAATACCGAACCTAAAAATCCAAATAAGTCGCCATTATTCATGTTGCTGAAAGAAAAAAACGTTTAAATGGCCTGTACGGACATTTTTGAATAGATTGACCTCATTTTTTTGCCATTTGCTCTGATCTATTGCGATTTTATGTTTTTTTGGAGGTGGCATGTCACTCGTATACACACAGATAGCATGAATACATAACAAAGAAAGCATTATTACCAACTTACGTTTCAACATTTAATAAATGAAAAAATAATTTTGAACTAAAATGTAATCCCAAACTTATAGGGTTTGATTATATTCCAATTTCGTAACACTTTGAGAAATGGATATGTTATAAATTTGTGATATGTTTTGTTTGTTGTAATTAAGGAATGAAATAACACAAGATTATTATCAACAATTGCGTAATAACAAGTATTGATATTATTATAACTAAAGTTATTGAACAAAAGTTTTGCACTATTGATACACTTCGAGTGGGCTAATTGAAAAATGGTGCACTGAATTCGTTAACGTACTATCTGCCTGATCAGCCGTATGAAGTACAGTGAAAAAAAATCATGTAATAGTGTCTCTAAATTAATACCAATGATTTGTGAAACGCTTAATGCACTATAGACTACGTTTCTAAGCATTCTACTGATTATAATCATCTTGAATACCCATTGTTGTTACACTTCTTTATCACCGTGTCAAGGTGCGACGATTGCTTTTAGCAATGTTTAGCAACGTAATTGTAATATTTAAAAATATAGTAAGTTATTATTTTTTTTCTTCCGCCCAAGCTGCAGCGAGTGCTATCGTTAATAAAATGATATGTATTTAATTCTCTATACTTTTTTTATAAGATGGAGTTAAAAAAAAAAAAAAACTTTGCATGTTAACCCCCCCCCCCTACTTACCTGCTGGGGCATTATGCCCCCCCCCCCTCGAAACATTTTCGTGATGAATCGCAGTCAAGTTTTTGACCAGCTCGCTGAGCTTTTAACTTTCCAGTCTCCGCGCATCATTAAAAACCATTTTGCAAAAATCTGGCGTACGCTTACGGACGATCCACGATTAAAAAAAAATATATATCGTCAGACCGAAATAAGAACAAACGTGATTTTATGTACAAAGTCAATACAATGGTTTAATGCTGGAATTCATAAATGATGTGATTATTTTTTTAATTTTGACAAGAGTCATTTACTTTGACGCTATTTTGGCCGAAATAATGCATTGACGAATTGTTCGAAAAAGCATTAAAGAAATAAAAAGGTACACAATACAGAAATATATCGATTTTGGTAACGAGAATTTTCCATTTAAATTCCTGGAATGCTTTAAAGAAATATTTTCACATAAAAAATAGCTTTCTAGAAGGCGTTATATTTATGTGAATTAGGAGCAAAAAAGTATGATTTTCATAAATAAAGTACAGAATTTAGTGCAATTACGCTAGCACCGCGTAGATTATGTCATCTCTACCTTCGTGCAAATTTTTGTCGCAGGTCGAGATGTTAGGGGGGGCATAATGCCCCCCCCCCCAAGGACTTTTTAAGCTCCGAAATAGCCGAGATAAGTTAGGTTAAGCACGTTACCTCAAAATTCATATAATTTTTAAAACAGTAGCAAATTGGTATCACAGTGGTGAACAACATTTATTTTACACTGATGGTAGGGGCCTACATAATATTTGTAGCGAAATCTACAAAGTAGACCAAATTACTAAAGTAGAAATGAAAGAAACTACCTCAAATATCTAAAAATCTAGTTAAAGAGTTTCTTTGAAACTTGAAATATTTACTTCCCATTTTAATCACCAAAAAGTGTTAGCAATTCTGTAAGAAAATGTATAAATGATCAACCCCTACCCTCCCCAATATGCAATTTAAGCATAGTTAACTAAGATCGGGGAGGTAGCAGCACCATCCCAGCCTTTAGTTGGGTGGATCAGAGATCAAAGCTGCAGGCTAAATGCCGAGCACGGTCATCCATCAAGAGGGTGCGTGCTGCAATTATCGCCACTGTCACGAGTGCAAATTTGCTAGTATTCATGGCTTACATTACTCGAGAATAGTTATTCCCTCGAACATATCTGCAGGATTAGCCATACCCTTGCGTGAGGCGTTTTTCATTCCCGGACAAGCAAACTCCCTGCCGGACCAGCTCCGGCGGGAAGTCCACACTCGCGATGCTTCTGCACAAAGTTATGGGAAGCTGTGAATGCAATGAGGGTAAACAAAATAAGATTTATAGATTATGACATGTAACAGGGATCACATATGAGATCATAATTGAGAAATAAGGATAAATAGCAATAATATTTTCTTATAACAATGGTCGGAACTAATATATGCCCTCCTTAATTTTGGCCAGAATGGAGCAAACAAGACCTATGGTAATTGGCAAAGGCAAATCTAAAAATATTATCAGGTTAATGTTATTGTGAGCTTTATAAGACTACCATTTTTGTTTTCTGCAGCGTTCCATTAAGACGACATGAAATATTGTAGTTTTGTTGTACTCCATAGCGCAATAATGAATGAATGAAGATATTAGAATAAAACAGGCGAAATATCTATATTAGGATTGAATCTCAACAGCAACAATACACATGTGAGTGCGCAATGGCAATGAACACACCGGCATTACACGCAGGGCGCGGATTAAGGGCGGCGCGTACTTTGGTGAACTGTCATAAACTATGTATCATTAGTTTGAATATCTCTGAGAGTATGAAACTGCGAGATCACTGTAATAAATCTGTATTCTTGGGGATTTTCTTTTCTCTGTCATATCTCTGTAAGTACCTGCCCATTCTTTTCTCTTACAACCGATCAAAATCACTGTTTGAATATTTACTCGCTGAGCGCCCCTTTACCATTCCAGGAATGCACCGGTAAAATGAACGGGTCTTCGCCGATTCAACCGAAAAACCGAAATTTGCAACAGCAATAGAACGGCACCGACACATAGCATTTTAAAAATCATTTTCGCCGAAGTCTGTATCGTTCTATACCGGGTCTATACAGGCCTAGCCAACCTGGTACCGGGCTGACCGTCCCAATTATGTAGTCCATGCTTTCATTTGTCCGTTGCGATTACCAGTTGCCACACGCCTTACCGCTCTCTGACAAGGAAAAGAAAATTGTTTTCTCGCCGGGTGACTCACCGTTTCCATCGTTTCGCGACCGTGCAAAATAGGTTGATGCACAGCGGGACACGGATGGATACCCGCGAGACGTACACGGCGGTCGGTTGCTGAACCCCCCCGTCAAAAAACGTTCACATGATTTGCATTCGTGATGCCAGGCGATGTTTTTGAGATGATGCCGGGCATGCTCAAAATTTTTCGCGCCGGCGGGATCGCAGGTACCGTTCGATGGAGACCACGGTTGTAAGGCGGTAAATGGCGTTGTGATGACGGTATGCGGATGGTTGAAACGGAAAACGCTCCACACCCGTTCACAAAGCGGTCCATGCACGTTATGCACTATTTCCCTTTAAAAAAATAAAATAAATCAATTAAAAAAAAAATTAAAAAAAATAAAAAAAAAGGAGAGCTCGAAGAATAAACATGGAGGCCTCAATTGCTTGCAGTTATAAACGAATTTAGTGTTGAAAATTGTCACCAAATGATACGTGGTTAAACATTTGATTTAAACATCGTATTGCTTGAAATAAAAGTAGCCATAGCTACCTGGATATCTATGATCATAGTATGTTAAAGAGCGCCTAAGTCTGCGCAGTGGCCTATGTCGCTCACCGACGTAAATGCGCTTAAAACGATTTTTTAATAGGACAAAACCCAAACTAACATCAATTTCTTAAACTAAAACAATCCTTTTTGATAATAGAAACTGTGAAAATAGTAATAAAATGATTTCGCAGAAGTTCTATTTGCTACCTGGAATTTAACCATTGTCAAAAAGAGTTAAACGAGTACAATCAAAATTTAAAACATGGGCTTGAACTGCGTGCAAAATCGTCAGTAGGGTAAAAAATTAATAAAAACATTGCGCAAATTCCAGTTTAGTTTAAAAAAAGAAATCTTAAAAAAAGAAAAAGTGACAATGGCCCGTCTTAAAATCGTAAAAAAAACATTGTTCTGGAAGATATTTTCATATATATATATATATATATATTAATATAATATAATTATAATATATATGATATATATATATAATATTACCCAGTGAGTCAAAAAAACTTACACTCTAGAAAAATGTCAATAAAAACATAAACCAATTTATAAACCAAAAATATTTACATATTCTGAAAGATGAACTCCTCGCGCATGTCTGGTTTATTTTTGTGTGAGTATATTCTTTACGCTTGGCATAACACGACGCATTGTTGCACATGTCAATTCGAATTGCTGCCAAGATGGGAGTAAATCAAAACAACAAAAAGCTATAAAAGCAACTTCATCCTGATTAAAAAGCAAACTTTAACGAAATTCTCCGCTTATATAACTTGGCAGGGGTGTTGTTACAATATAACTACACATTTTGTATTGAAAATGATTTAGATCTGCATAGAGTCAGGCCATAGTGAGCACCGTCAAAGACAAAATAATCCACTTTTTAAAAGTATTAGGAGGTATTTTTGGTCTGTCAGTGGCAATTACTCTTTTATGTCACTCATTTCGTGCATTACTTGCGAGTCAACTAATTTCATAGCAAAATGTAGTCATATGTGTAACAACACCCCTGCACCCAAGTTATTAGTAGAAGACATTTTCGTTAAAGAAGTAGCTATTTTAATCAGATGAAGTGCTTTTTTTATGCTTATTGTTGTTTTGATTTCACTCCCAATCTTGCACAATTCGAAATTGACCCATCGTTCGCAAAACAATGCGTGCGTCACCAAGCGTAAGATATACTCACAAAAAGGTACCAAGAAGATGCGGAGTAGTTACTCTTTCAGAATATGAAAATTATTGGCGGTTTATAATTGGGTTTTGTTTTTATTGACATTTTTCTAGGTGTTAAAGTTTTTTAGACTCACCTCGTATATATATAATATATATATATAATATATTTGCTCTTAATTGATCATCAGAAATATAAAGAATAACAAAAACATAGGTTAATCTTTAACATTACTTTGATTTGAAATTGCGTGTCAAATTTTTAGATTTGCAGACATAGGCACTTCCTTCATACTAAAAAATTAACGATAAGACAAAAGTTGCTGACTGCTAGACCCAGTCATAACTGTTTTAATACCTTATCTTTTCTCCGGTCGCGTATAAATTAATCGCTTTGAGCGTTTATGAAATAAGCGTATTTCATTAATGTGCATTAATCAAAAATCATGAAAATATCCTTAAAAACAGTTATGACAGCCCCTAGAACACCGATTTTGTCTTACTCTGAGATAAGATAAATATCGAGCATATTTACACTCCAAGAATAAGGCCCAAGATTCCTATTTCAAATAGATTGTGCAGTCCCAATGGTCTGGGGACGATGGTAGCCCTTAGAACAAGGCTCTGTGTACTAGTTGTGATGTTTATTAACAGACGCCTACCGACTGAAAAGACTAATCGCGGAAAGGCGGGGGAATGCGAGGATGCCAAGGCTCTGCCCACAGAGCCTTTAGTACCTGAGTTGATTTCGCATACCTCTCATGTAGCGCCATCAGCGAGCGTATGCTTCGCATGACGTCAGGCATATGAAGAGTTTGATTCCAAAGGTGCTAAATCCAGCTTAATTTGTTTTTAGAGTAAATGAAGGTTTTTTTCTCTTAACATTTTAGCTTTACTTTGATATATATTGATAATACTATCGAATACGATGCGATTAAATCATTGTTTTTAAAACCCTAGCTAAAATTTCAATTTTTAAGAAATTTATTATTATTTCATATTTCCATGGATTACCGCCTTTTGGAATAAAATCCAGTCAAATGCATTTTTTTAGCATTAAAGCCTACAAATGAATCAAATCAACAACGGAAATCTATTAATATTGGCTACCAGATATAGTTAGACTTTCTGATGTATAAAATTTGAGAGTTAAAAAAAAAAAATGTTAAGAATTTCGTAGGCCTATCTTTTCTGAAGACCGAGGATTCCGCACGTTTTATTCCAAAAGGAGACTAAAATCCAAAAATATTTTAAAAAACTGTAGCCACAACATGTGCCAAAATCTCATAGTATATTATAAGGTTTGGCGGTGAAAGTCAAACAAAATGGCCCAACCTCTGGCATATCATGGAAAGGCATGCACCCAACATAATTATAAACGTTTGCCCATGAATTAATGTGTCATCTAGGACACAATATCGAGGACAAGTTAAAAAAGTTTTGATAATTTTTTTTTTATCTACCACAGCCTTTGGATGAGGGAATGTGGACCTTTCAATATTTGGTATACATCTAGCCCTATCCAACCGTCCGTTATATGCGACGTACACATCTTACCCGGAGAACAAGTAAATCGCTGGTCACATCCAACGTCATCAGCTCTGATGCCATCTCAACACATTGTACTTGTCGGGTTTGTCACATGTACTGCATTTGGGTCCGGCGGGGGCGGAACATGGGTTGTCCGAAGTCATTCCATGGCATGTGTTCGCAACTTATAGCATATCCTAGTTTTTTAATAAAAAAGGGGGGGGAATAATCCCGGCCAAATGATCATAATATTAGTTTTCCGTCAATTGTAAACGGTTTGCAATCGAATTCGTTTATTTATTCGATTCGAATGATATATGATATAGAATGATAGATATACGGACGAAAGTGGTTGCAAACAATTCAATAGTGATCGGAGATAGTATAAACTGAGCGCCTTAGTACTTCTGATGATTAAGTGTTAGGCCTATACATAAGCATTTATAATAGTTCATTATTATTATAAATAGAAGTTTTTCGAGGAAACCTAATTTTTGGGTCAGCAGGCATCATTCTTATTTTGGGTTTACCGCCTATATTGCATACTTTTTTTTCAACATAATTTGTAAAGTAACTTAATTGCATTATTATTTTCCACTTATCGTTTTTATTTCAAACTAACCATATATATAATTTTTTGGGGGATATTACGTCAAACTAATATGACTGTATGCTGTTCAATATAAACCTTTTATCGATTTTTTTTTTTTTAATGAGTGTTGGCCCTTTCAACAAAATAACAAATGTCAGTATACCATTGGGTTACAATTCAGAAGTACCAGTGGGAGTACCATATCAGAAGCACGAGTGGAGTACCATTCAAAGTACAATGGGGATACCATTGCGGAAATACACATTGAAAAAACGATATAAAGTGTACAATTGGTACATTCATCTCCATTGAAATGTACCATACAGCCCAATTTAAATTTTTCGTCAATGGTAGATCTCATTTCATACCAATGGTATATGAATGGTAATGAATGGTACTCTAATGGTATAAAATTGGGGCTACCATTGGTGTTACCATTCGGTTATGGTCTTATCATTATTTTGCAAAGTGATATTGCGTATTTAGATTATGCGCAAATAAGTATACCATTCGGATAGTACCAGTGCAATACCATACGAAATAATCATTGAAATATGCCATTCGACCTAATTTAAATTTTTCGTCCACTGGTGGACCTCAATTGCTATTATCCAATGGTATCTGAATGGTACCCCAATGGTACGCTACCGCGGTAAATTCCATTGGTCTACTCAAAGAGGTCCACCCATTGTTCTACCATAGAGGAGTCCACCATTCGGAAGACAGGGGGAATACCATTCGACCTAATTTAGATTATCTGTCCACTGGTAGACCTCATTCCATAACCAATGGTACTGAATGGTACCTTCCCAATGGTATCGCTACCGCTGGTAAAAAATTACCATTGGGTCTACCAAAGAGAGTCCACCATTGGTCACATGAGAGAGTCCACCATTCCGGAAGTACCAGGGGAATACCATTCGATTACCTAATTTAAAATATTCGTCACCGTAGACCTCATTTGCAACAATGGTATAGAATGCGTACCCTAAGGTCAAAACTCCAAGGTCTACCAAAGAGAGTCCACCATCTGTTCTACCATAGAGAGTCAACCATTGGTCTAACCATAAGGGTCTACCAAAGAGAGTCCACACCATGGTTATACCAAGGAGAGTCCACCATTAGTCATACCATAGAGAGTCACACCTTTCGGTAGTAGCCATGTGAATACCATTATTCGACTTAATTTAGATTTTCGTTCATGGGACCTTATTTGCCATACCAGATGGCATATAATGGTACCCAATGTACCGCTACCGCGGGGTTGAAACTCCATTGGTCTCACGAGAGTCCACCAGGTCTATCATATATAGATCCACATTGGTCTACCATAGAAGCCACCATATCGGAAGTACCAGTGGTACTACTCGACCTAATTAATATTTTCGTCAAACTGGTAGACCTCATTTGCATACCAAGGTTTTGGAGCCGAAATTAAGTAATAGCAAGAAAACGGTGAATATTCGAGTGGAAATAGTATAGGCTAAATTGGCTCTAGATGATGACTAAGTAGGACGAAGATTTCTACGAGATGTGTCTAATATACCGACTATGCACTTACACCACCGCTTGTTAAATGTTTAAAATGAGGAATGATAACGTTACAAAAACATATTCAAAGGCAAATCTAATTTTACAGGATAGCAAGTTAACTAAAAAAAAATATAATAAATAAATAATTTAACACATAAATTAATTTTGGCGATACCTTTTTTTTTTTTAATATAAAGTTCTGTGTGCCACTGTCTTATTATTAAATTAATAAGTGAACCCGTAACATATATATAGGCCTATATATATTAATATATAATATAATATATATATATATATATAATAATATATTATATGTGATAAGTTCCATGTAGGATTTGTAATACATTAAATAACACAGAAGTGATTCTTTTTATTTTGCAAGATACTTTACATATATATATATGTAATATATATAATAATCTACTAAACGGCCTAAGGGGAACTGAGAAGAATAGCTCTATTCAGTCAGGATCCCCTTAGCGACTTTCTATAGGCGAAATTTCCCCTTTAACCCATTCTATAGGTAGGGATCAGGGTTGAGTTGGGCGATAAAAAGAAGGGAAACAAAGAAATTCGCGTTAAGGACGAAATGGTGATTATATTATTATATATATATATATAATATATATTATATATATATAAATGATTGATGATCAAACTGGTTCCTTTTTCTGGGTCACCCTGTAATATGGTACCTTGGCCACTACGTCAAACCATTTGGTAACAATAGCCATTTGGTCAATAGCAACTTGTCCAAGAGCCAACTTGGTCCAATTGCCAGTTGGTCCAACTGCCATTTGGACAAGTGCCCATTTGTCCAAGATCCATTTAGTCCAATAGCCATTGGCCATGCCATTGGTGGCATGCATAATCTGGTCCAATAACCGGCGCGGATCTATTTTAACGCCTTAACCGCCCCCCCCCCTCACCCACCACCACCACCTATCGCTATCGCGCCTTGCAGTGTGACAAGAAGAGAAAAAGATGTAACAGCCGGGAAAAGTAATGGGGATTTATGCGGTTACCAAAATCTGAAGTCAAAAATTTCTCCAATCTTCATAACAAATCTGGATCCGCCACCGTGACTGGGGGGGGGGGGGGGGGTTGCGAACAAGGGGGCATCCCATCAAAGATTTGTCGGACGTTTAGGCGTTAAATACAGATCCGCGCCGGTTATTGGACCAAATGGCATTGCACCAAATGGCTATTGGACCAAATGGCTATTGGACTAAATGGCTCTTGGACCAAATGGCACTTGTCCCAAATGGCAGTTGGACCAACTGGCAATTGGACCAAGTTGCTCTTGGACCAAGTTGCTATTGGACCAAATGGCTATTGTACCAAATGGCATTTGACGTAGTGGCAAGGTACCATATACAGGGTGACCCAGAAAAAAGGAAACCCAAGTTTGATCATCTCTAGGCGTTATTTAAAATACAGATTCCGCGCCCGGTTATTGGGACCAAAAATGGCATTGCACCAAATGGCATTGGACCAAATGGCTATTGGACTAAATGTGGCTCTGGACCAAATGGCACTTGTCCCAAATGGCAGTTTGTTGACCAACTGGCAATTGGACCAAGTTGCTCTTGGACCAAGTTGCTATTGGACCAAATGGCTATTGTATCCAAATGGCATTTGACGTAGTGGCCAATAGGTACCATATTACAGGGTGACCCAGAAAAAGGAACAACCAAGTTATTCATCAATCATTTTAAAAATATATATATATATATATATATATATATATATTAATATATATATCTACCTATTTTCGTCCTTAACCGAATTTCTTGTTTGTTCCCCTTTTTATATCGCCCCAACTAACCCTATCCCTAACCCTATAGAATTGGCGTTTAAGGGAATTTCGCCTATAGAAAGTCGCTAAGGGGAATCCTGACTGAATAGAAGCTATCTTTCTTCAGTTCCCCTTAGGCCCGTTTAGTAAGATATATATTATATATATACATATATATTATGTAAAGTATCTTGCCAAAATAAAAAAATTCACTTTCTGTGTATTTTAGTATTACAATCCTACCAATGGAACTATCATCAATATATATATATATTATATATATATATATATATATATATATATATATATATATATATATAGGCTATTATATGTTACGGGTTTCACTTATTTTAAATTTAATAATAAACGAACAGCTGGACACACAGAACCTTATATCTATTAAAAAAAA
>CALNVZ010000174.1:74512714-74528795 GCA_940671915.1 Paracentrotus lividus | reverse complement strand
TAACTCATGAGCAGCCATTTTGAGGTACTCAAGGTTAAACAAGAAGTAATGAGAGAGGGCGCTAGATATGAATGTAAGAAAAGCCTAAGTAATGGACTTAGGCTTTTCTTACATTCATACCAGATTTTCATCCTTTATTTAAGGCATTTCTGAGATGACTTCAGATTCATCATTTATGCACAAGAAGGGTCAATGTATAAGGAACAATTTCCCATATATAACTCAATTTCCCAAAAAATTGGACTTATGCCTTTTTTATATTCATATACTCATTTGTTTACAGAGAATAATAGTGACGTAGCTTTACTCAATGACCCCCAGAGCTGTCGTCCATTTTGAATTTCAGGTTGCCAAAAAATTGGGGTCATCAGGGGCGGATCTAGCTTTTTGCTAGGGGGGGGGGGGGTTACCCGGAGTAAAAATTTGTCATATCAATTCTACTCTATGTAAAATGTAAAGTTAACGTATACCAATGTGCGGCATTAAATCGTAATTAAACAAGGCGCATCCATAATGGTGCCCTCACACTAGAGCGTGTTGAGGTAACGTGTGTCTAGCGTTCACGATTTTCACTCAAAATTTGACTATGTCCAAAATACGCTCAAGAACGCTCCATTTTCCCTGCCCAAAATGGAATTTTTAATGAGCTCTAAACGACTGAGAAGCGAATAAATAGCGTCAGGGTAACGATGACTGCGCGTGCTTATCGTCCACCTAACGATTGCCGAGCGTTAGCAACGACTGAACAGCGATGCCCAACTTATGTCTAGCGTGTTTAGACGTGTTAAAGAACGTTAGGAAACGCCAAACATGTGCGTATTGAGTAACGACTGCCCGACGTTCGTGGAATGTTAATTGCACTTTCGCGTAAGTTCATGAGCGCGGACTGTCGTTCGAAAATCGCTTGGCAAACGTAGGAAAGCGTTTGCTTATCGTTGGTATACGCAAAGAAAACGCAGAGGAACGCTGAGGTCGATTTTTGATTTTGAACATGTTCAAAATTTTTTACGTTTAACAGTTCTTATAAAGACGCTTTGAAAGCGCCGGGTATTCGCTACTTGATCGTCTAGCGCTTTGGGTGAACGTTTCTTCAACGTTCGAAGTGCGTCCAACCAACGCAGAACTTTTGTTTGTATGTTTTTTAACTCAATTTCCTCATGTCACCAAATGAGGGCGTATGTTTTTTACCTCAATATCCTTATGTCACCAGATGGGGGCGCTTTGTGTTATCGAATAAAATGATTAAAGCTTATTTTGTTTCGTGCTCAGTAGTTTGCCCTCCCTGTTTAAGTGCTATTTTTACATGTAATGTAACTTTTATTTAAGTTATTTTAAGTAAGTTATTATTATTATTGTTTATTTATTTATTTCATTATTATTATTATTATTTATTTGTTATATTTTTTTGCTCTAGCCACATCATTTTGCTCCAGCTTAATTGTTTTTGCTTTGTTTGTCCCCTCTTAACTCTCCGGGAGCCTCGCAGTGGCGGATCCAGACGGGGCGCAGGAGACCCGCACCCCTTCTGTGTTTAAAAAAAAAAATGATTTACTGCATATGTTAAAATTGGAAAAATTTCGCCTGCACCTATTTTTTCCCTCAAATTTTCGGAATGCACCACTCGTATTTCAAAATCCTGGATCCATTATTGCTATGGTTATTTCTTAGACGAAAAAAAAAATTGAAGAAATAATGACAATTGATTGTTAAAGGTTTTTTTTTTTCTCTCTCTGTTTTTACCACAACGGTAGAATATTTTTATTTTCATTATTTATATTTTTTACCAGTCACACTTGTTTTTTTGTTTAAACCTAGATTTAAGACCAATAGCAACCCTACACCTCAAAAGCGTTTCTTGCGATAGCACCGAGGGGGCTTTGGTAAGCCCAAAAAAAGTTGCCAGAATGGTTATTGTGGTGGATGAAGTACTTTTTTAAATTATTCAAAACCCTGTCATGGTTTAGGAAAAATCCAATATAAAAAAAAATAAACATCAAAATTATTTATGTGGCTGGATCAATAAAAACATTCCAACCTTTTTGACCAACATACAGTGTAGTAAAAAATGCAATGTTTTCTATCTCAAGAAAACAATACCATCTCATAACACCCTAAAATTGTATTGAGTGTAGATGTAGTGTAGAAGAGTATGGTAGGGGACATTTGGCCCAACCCCTTTGTCTTGATTAGGGTTGAGAAATTAAAAAAAAGTATATTTTATCTAATACGAAACAAGCCCGTCCATTTGTTTAGTTCCTCTTGATTTAAAGAAAGCGCAAGCTGATTTTTTCACCCATCAATTTATTTGAAATAAATTAAGTGCTCCAAAAAAAGAAGAAAAAAAAACAATTACGAGGTGGTATAAGACCTCAGGATTATATAGGGGAAAACAGAACAAAAAGGAAAACAAAATGTTTATGCAGTTATCAGAATGCATTGACTGTTCAACACGCCAATACAATGAATACTATCAATGAATAAACAATTTTGTGCCCATAAATTTGAGATAAACAAAGCTTCCCCTCAACCTTCCATCCCCCCCCCCAAAAAAAAAAAATGTATTGCACAATGTTATGTTTGCAAACGGCTTTGTGTCTATTATAAAACTCTTTTGAGTTTCAGATCTCAATGTTTTATTAATGTTCTTTTTTGTTTCTTTTTCCTATTTTCATCTTCCAGTCTCTCTCCCATTATCTTATATTCATTCGTTATCTCTTTCTCCTCTCTTCCCCCTTTCTCCCTCTCTCTCTCTCCTGTTTGTTTCTTGTTGCTGTTTTTTTTTTCATTCTCTTTTTACCTCTCTTTCCTATTTGTCCCCCAGTTCTCCATATCTGAGTTTCTCTTCGTTTCCCTTCTTCTTCCCGTGGTCCAAGCCTTTTGGTTATACCTATTCCTAGATACATCATAACAATTTTTTTCTTAACCAAAATATTAAGGTTTGTTTCTTAAATTACATAAATACCAAACGGAAATCTTTCTAAACATACTTCATGGCATGATAGAGTATTAGGCCTACTAATAATACTTACATTTATGTATCACTTTATACATGTATCCTACTCGGTGTTTATCTCGGTGTTTATAAGGGTTTTTAATGTTAACTAACTATTACCAGGCTTAGTGAGGCGACTCTGAAAGGCGCTCGCAGCATTCAAGTATTATTGATAATATTACATCAAATAATATAGCTAATTCCAAAATGAAATAAACATTAAGAGACATCAGTTATATTGAATTACATGTCGATTGATTATCCCATAATCTCTTCTCCGACATAATAGGAAGATTTTATATTATTATTATTATTTTTTTTTTTTTAATCGAGGAGGAAAAAATCGATGCATTCAAAGATATTGATTAAAAAATGAAAAGAATAGTAATAAACCAAAATTTAAAAAAAAAACTTCCCGAGATAGATTAGACGCGTTTGGACGAACAGAGAACGACGAGGGAACGACTAGAGAACGACAAGGGAACGAACATCCAAAGCGCATAACGTTCACACTGCTAAATTGCAAAGCGCATACAGAACCTATTGATAAGTGCGTTGTTATGCGCTAGAAAAAGCTCAAAACTGTGAACGTGTAATAAATTATGAATTTATCTCAGCGTACATTTGCGTTCAGCCAACGATTGATTGCGTATGGTTAACGAGTAGCAACGTTTTCGAACGTACACACCAAATTCCAAGAACGCTGGTCAAACGTTAGCTCAACACGCCGTAGTGTGAGGGCACCTTTATCTAAGAGGCCAGACGCAACAAAGTGACGTTGGAAATACGGCTGAGAAGCGCAGAAATCTATACAGCTGGCTGCAATAATAAATTAGCTCACAAAAACTCGCGTAAGAAGACTTCCCTATTATACAGTTGAATGGTATTGTCCGTTCGGTTGAGCAATCTACTTGTGGAGATGAAAGAAGTTGATGAAATTTTATCATGTTGTTAGTTAATAGATTCTCCAGACCGGATGGAGGAAATACACATTTGGGCAAGCTGTAAACCGTATAAACATGTATTGTGCTGAAGTTGTAATCAGAATATGCAATTCATATAAATTGATGCTCAAAACAATGACATAGATCATGTAGATTGTGAACTTGTCACAAGTCTTGTGAGAGACGCCGTTCACATGTTTCTATGCGATATGCATGTGATAAGCGTAAATATTGACTAGTCGAGGAAAGAATCTCTATATGATTAATGTTCAAAGTGACAGACTTTTTTAATCAATTAAAATGAATGTACCATCTCCGGACAGCTGAGAATTCAAGCTTTTAATTGCCCTGTGAACAATAAGCTATAATAGTTAAAATGCGGCATCGAGGATCAAACTATGCAGCGCATGAGCTATTTTGAGAGCAAAATATACCTATTGTACAGGAATTTGATAAGTCTAGGCTTTCGAATTGACACAAGTGACAGGACTCTTTTTTTCCTTGCATAAAGTTATTCTATTTTGAATTCAGACTCTTAGCGTACTTATCAAGTCGAACATTTTCTTTGAAAAGGTAGTTGCTCGCCACAATATAAAAATAAAGTGAAAAACTGTCAAACACAAAAAAGTCAATGGCGCGTTCGCTTTGAGTAGAATGGTAGCGCCCTCTATCTCTTAAGTTTACAACTAGAATTGATATGGCCAGGCACTGCGAGGGAGCGGAGTGACCAAGCCCGACGGCGCGAAGGGCGGGGGGGGGAGGTGTGGAAGGGGGAAGGGCTTTTTCTATTTGACATTTTTTTTTTTTTTTTTTTTTTTTTTTTTTTTAGGAGAGCGGGGGGGGGGGGTAAACCCCGTAAATCCCCCTAGATCCGCCAATGGTCATTGATTCAACCTGAAATTCAAAATGGGACGATAGCTTTGGGAGCGCGGGGTTAGTGAGTCAAGCTACGTCACTATTATTGTCTCTCAACCAATTTATTCGCTCTATTAACAAAAGGATATATAATATATATATATATATATATATATAAATAATATATATATATATATATTAAATGTGATATAAATTTTAAAAAGTCTAGTGCAAGCTTAGACGTAGCTGTACGTTGAATTTTTAATCGAACTTTCGGCTAATTTGCCTTCATCAGGATTTCTCAAGAGAAAATCATAATGAACAAGCTTGGACCTAGACTTTTAATATAACACATTTATATTATTGGACAAACACCGTCATGTCCAAAAAGCTGAATGTCATCACACACACACACACACACACACACAACACACACCACAATATATATTACATAATTAATATATATATATAATATATATATATATAAAACGAAATATGGCTCCTTGTTGAACGTGTGTTGCAGTGATTCATCATCTTATTATTGAGGTACAAATTTCAGAAACTGCAGTTTTTGTGAATTTTACGTGGTATATGCGATTAAATTCATTGAATCCCTGTTTTTGGAAGTGTATTTTGACTTTTGATTAAACAGCACGATTGTTTTGGGGGAGTAGCTCGGAATTTATTTTAACAAAAATCCCATTGCTTCACGCCTCACTGGGCACAAGATACAAGAAAATCATGCAAATGGAAAGAAACTTTAGGGCTTTGTCACGGTTCAGTGACTTACCGGATATGAAATTTGAATCGAGATCATGTTAGTGGGTGACCATCTTAAGCTGTGTGTTAAGTTTGAATGAATAACATGGTAGAATGAACAATAATCATCAATGAATATAGGCCGAATTTAACAATAATATTGTTAGATAATGATTGCCTCCTCCACTGACTTTGTGTACTTTCGCATAATTTCATTGTTAATTTTGGTCCATTTGACTTCGAGTTATTTTATTGAACATGACACACAGCTTAAGGTGGTCATCAACTGACATGATCTTGATTCACATTGCTTATCCGGTAATTCACTGAACCGTGACGGAGCCCTAAACTTTCTTCTCATTTGCATGATTTTCTTGTTTCTTGTGCCCAGTGAGGCGTGAAACATCGGGATTTTTGTGAAACTAAATTCCGAGGTACTCCCCCCAAACAGATGTGCTGTTTAATCAAAGTAACAATTCAAATTTTAGTAAATACATGACAAAATAGGTTTTCTAGTCTCACGGGCACACCTGTGGCATTTTTTTTTTTTGACAAGTATGATGTTAAATTTTTTTAATACTGTTCCGAAATCATTTATTCAAAGTTTTGATAATCGGGTTGTAAACTTCAAATAATGACATTTTTTGCATTTAACCATTACTCACTGAAGCATGACATGATGATTCTCGCTAAAAATCGGTCACATGGTAGCTAATAAAATTACCTACACGGACATATTATTAGATTTTTTCAATTCCCTCTGGTTAAAAAATTATTAATATCTGAAATAGGGGGAACTTACTTTTTGTGTTGTATTTATTAAGGAAATAAAAAAAAACGAAATAAAAAGAGAGACAGAGACATAGAAATAGAGTGAACGAGAGAGTAAGTGGGAGAGAGAGAGATAAAGTGTGTGTGTGTGTGTGTGTGTGTGTGTGTGAGAGAGAGGGGGGGGGAGTAAAGAAAACAATATAAATTCGGCATTTGATTGAACATAGGTATAGGGCAAGTCCAAGCTGTTTGTTCCCAAGGTGATGATTTTTCAACTTTTCGACCATTTTTGTGTCAAGTGTGCCAGTGAGGTTTTAACGTTACATATAAGGTATCATACATCACCACAAAGTGTATGAAATAGACTTAATACAAATGAGGTCAAAAAGTCATTTCACGGTCATATGACGTCACAAGACTAATTAATATTCATGAAAAAAATGATAAAATGCATTAAAAATGCTATTTTCAACCATTTTATTCTAAAGGTTTGTTATAGGAGTACAACCAAAAAGTACATATTTTCTGTCTCAATATAGGGTAGATGTAGGGAATACCGGACAGTAGGGAATGCCGGACGGTCACCACATGTCCAGCCCTAGCTGCCAACATAAGATCAACTGAGTTGAAATACCGGCACCTATTGGTCAGGTGGTCTGTCTGGGAAGGTTGAATGCTGTATTCGACAACAACAAGTGAGAAATCTCCGAGAAAACTATCACAATCTGTCAAGGTAGGAAAATTGGAAGCCTGAAAAATGGCCTGATGTAAAAATTGACATTTTAGAGAATGTGATGGTGTAAAAATAGAATTGGGGCATGACCTCTATTTCATGCATTATGGACATGTGTGGAGGGTGGGCCAAACGTGTATGGAGTGTATACACTGTACAAAGCCTGTGTATTGGGGTGGTAGTAGGGTAGATGTAGGGAATACCGGACAGTATGTTTTTACCCTTTTTTTTGTATAAAGATCTGTCTGGAAGCACTGATTTGAATGTAAACCATCAACTTAACATGTTTGTATTGATTTTTTATAACATTATTCATTTTTAGAAGATTATATGCATTTTACTACAAAATTTCAAAACACTCAGAATAACTTTATATCTCATGTAGATCATGACATATCACAATAATAATAAAGAGAAATAGACATTTCAAAATTGTCAAACAATTTAATAAATAAATGTAATACATTATATATGCAATACTATTTGATCTACATGCTTAGCAACTCAACCCGGAAGTAAAACAAACAACCGTCAATGTGGTGTCCGGTATTCCCTACACAAAAAAATGACTGACTAGCACTTTTCAACAAACTGCCACCCCAATACACAGGCTTTGTACAGCGCAAACACTCCATACACGTTTGGCCCACCCTCCACACATGTCCATAATGCATGAAATAGAGGTCATGCCCCAATTCTATTTTTATACCATCACATTCTCTAAAATGTCAATTTTTACATCAGGCCATTTTTCAGGCTGCAAATTTTCCTACCTTGACAGATTTTGGTAGTTTTCTCGGAGATTTCTCACTTGTTGTTGTCGAATACAGCATTCAACCTTCCCAGACAGACCACCTGACCAATAGATGCCGGTATTTCAACTCGGTTGATCTTATGTTGGCAGCTAGGGCTGGACATGTGGTGACCATCCGAAATTCCCTACTGTCCGCTATTCCCTACATCTACCCTATGTTGAAAAGTGCTAGTCAGTCATTTTTTGTGTAGGGAATACCGGACACCACATGGACCGTTGTTTGTTTTACTTCTGGGTTGAGTTGCTAAGCATGTAGATCAAATAGTAAGTTGCATATATTTATTTATTAAATTGTTTGACAATTTTGAAATGTCTATTTCTCTTTATTATTATTGTGATATGTCATGATCTACATGAGATATAAAGTTATTCTGAGTGTTTTGAAATTTTGTAGTAAAATGCATATAATCTTCTAAAAATGAATAATGTTATAAAGAATCAATACCAACATGTTAAGTTGATGGTTTACATTCAAATCAGTGCTTCCAGACGGATCTTTATACCAAAAAAAGGGTAAAAACATACTGTCCGGTATTTCCTACACTGTAGGGAATACCGGACAATTTACGATGACGTCATTATTTGCATATAACTGCCTCACCAAATATTTGATAACCTCAATTTTTTTGGAAAATAAAGTTGAATGATGTAGCTAAGCAATGAGAATCTTTTTTCTTTTGTGATTTTATTGTTTTCATGTGCTAATTAAGCAAATGAGCTTAAGTGGCCGGTATTCCCTACATCTACCCTAACCTTCATTTCCTGTGGTGAAAATATCATAAACCTAGCACATAACTTTCCAGATT
This sequence comes from Paracentrotus lividus, assembly GCA_940671915.1. NCBI lineage: Eukaryota > Metazoa > Echinodermata > Echinoidea > Camarodonta > Echinidae > Paracentrotus > Paracentrotus lividus. Next base: position 74,520,121 of record CALNVZ010000174.1, on the reverse strand, counting down.
TTAAGACGGGCCTTAAAGTATTCATGTCTCAGTAGAAGTCTCACAAAAGTTACTGAGTTGATATAAAACAATATAGTTTTCTTACTCGCCCTCCCACCTCAAGTAATGAAACAAAATATTTACTTTTTCACAGTAATATGTTGTATTGTGGTTTTTTTGTTTTATCAGCGGGATTTTTTTACACAACATGTTGCTACGCCTTGGCTACACCAAATATTTAATGGAACATATTCCATGGAATAATTGTCCCGTGTGTTACATGTCATATTTTATAAAACTTGACCTTGACAGAAAACGTGAGGCTGTATCGACACTAAAATATGTATTCACAAAGTTTATTAGATTGTTAAGAGGATATGACTATGCAAGTTTTTATCTGCTCTTTAAATTCCTAATATCATGTGAACAAAATCAAAATTTAAAAACACCATTTTTTTTTCTCGTCCCATGTGTTACGAACGAATAAATAATCATAAATTAAAAATGAATTGACGTATTGCAATTATTGTTTATGATTTTGTTAAAGGTTCTTAGTAACTTCAAAAATATACCTAAGGATTGGGATTTCAATTTAAGATTTATCAAAAAAGCCTATTTTTGTCTTTGATTGTCCCGTTTGTTACATTGCAAAATAGCGTGGACTTGCCCTATAATTCTAGATTCTGTGTAGAAAAATAAATTCCGAGGTATTCCCCCGAAACAGACGTGCTGTTTAATCAAAGTAAAAATTCAAATTTTAGTAAATAGGGTACATGCAGGTAATATGGGCACCCTAAGCTCATTTGCCTAATTTGCATAAAATTACGAAATGACACACAGTCTAATCTTTGTTTATATGAATCAATAACTACTGCTCTAACTTTTATTGTGAAGAAAAACAATTATCACCAATCCCCCTGTCTGCAATATTCAAATGTTGACGTCATTACCAAAGTGCCCATATTACCTGCATGTGCAGGTAATATGGGCACATGTATTTGATGTATGTTTTAAAAACTACAATGACTCCACCTTGTCTGGAATTTGCTTAAAATGTTGAAAATCATTAACTTTAAGATATAATTTGAAATTATAAGACTCTTCAGTAAATCCTTTGACTATATATTTCAATGTTATGTATTTTGTATATTATTTCCTTTTTTTTATATTATTTAAATATTAATTTCATTATACAAGTCAATATAGGCCTACAATAAGTTATTTGTAATAATTATATACTGTGAATATACCGCAAAAAATCGTAGCAAAGAGATTGATGCCTCATCCCAATACTAAGTACCAGAATCATTTCCGCCATTTTGGATGTCCCATATTACCTGCACTAATGTTGCTGTGTCAGCCAGGCATTCAATACCACATTGCACCCCTTCACTAAAACAAATTGACCTGTACACGCTAGTATGATCAAAATGAAACTATAAGCTTACTAAATATACAAAACAATTGAGGTTACCCCCTCAAACACTTTTTCACCATCACATTCTGTGAAATATCAAATTTTACATCAGGGTAAAAAAATGCCTCAAGTTTTACCTACCTTGTTGGTTTTTAGCAATTTTCTCAGAGAAATTTCGGCATCAGATGCTCTCACGACGATATATTTTCGTATACAGTTCATATGAGCAACATTATGGTGCTCACACCGGTCACCGGTCACCGGTCGACGGTCACGACATGATTTGCTTCAGGTGGCCCATATTACCTGCTGGCCCATATTACCTGCATGTACCCTACATGACAAAATAGGTTTTCTAGTCTCACGTGCTCATTAAAGCATGATTTTATTTTAAACAAGTGCAATAGGATCATTGACACGCTGTCCTAAGGTTCTAATCATAACCCAAAAAATGTTGAGATGATTGTTAGTGTCTAAAATTACAGCAATGCCTGATCATTATTCGAAAATGGCCTATTTTGGTTTGTTTTATGTGTTCATTCAACCGTGAATTGTTAGCAGAAGTCGAAATACACTTCCAAAACAGGGATTCAATCATATTAGATCAAATACACGTAAAATTCATAAAAACTGCAGTTTTTGACATTTTTACCCAGTGAAATTTGACCATGAACTCATTTTGTATGTTAGGGCACACATGTGGCATTTTTTTTTTCTTGTTGACAAGTATGATGTTAAATTTCTTTAATATTGTTCCGAAATAATTTATTCAAAGTTTTGATAATCGGGTTGTGAACTTCAAATAATGACATTTTTGCATTTAACCTTTACTCACTGTAACATGACATGATGATTCTTGCTAAAAATCGGTCACAAGGTAGCTAATAAAATTACCTACACGAACATATTATTCGATTTTTTTTTTCTTTTCAATTCCGTCTGGTTAAAAAAATATTGATATCTGAAATAGGGGGAACTTACTTTTTGTGTTGTGTTTATTAAGAAAACGAAAAATAAAGAGAGAGACAGAGAGATAGAAATAAAGTGAACGGGAGAGTAAGTGGGAGAGAGAGAGAGAGAGTGTGTGTATGTGTGTGTGTGTGTGTGTGTGAGGGAGAGAGAGAGAGAGAGAGGGGGGGGGGAGTAAAGAAAACAATATAAATTCGGCATGTGATTGAACATGTATAATTCTAAATTCTGTGTAAACTGTCTTTGTACCTAGAATAGACGTGTCGCATAAAACTTAAAATCATTTTTAAATGTCGTCCTAAATGTCTGACTGCTGAAAGATTTACCTTCAAAATTATTAAGAATATAAATCTTTATCAATTTAATTATAGTAAAATAAAGTTTCAAGGCTAAAATACAAGGAGAGAGAGAGAGAGAAAGGCGTGGGAGGTGAGAGAAGGTGGGAGAGAAATGAGAGTGACAGTAGGCAAATGGTAGGAGGGGAACAAGATACGAACATGTGTAAGATATTGTAGAGGGCCTGTCCCACAGGAGGCGATGGTTGTGGCGACAACCTATGCATGTTAGAACCTGCCAGAATCGTGTCAGAATCATAGGTGACCGGAGATCATATACGTATCTACGACTCAGTCTACGACAGGCTACGACAACTACTTGCTTCGACGTAAACAATGGACTAACAATAGCTTGTATCCGATAATTCAATAGCCTCGACCTTCGCGCATCTCGCGGCTTGACTTCTCTCGTCGCAACTTAAAATCAACCAAAATATGAACTTGAGCACTGTGGCGATCCTTGCGACTGACAAAGGCGATCGAGTGTTTTCTACCCGATGGCGGCCTGTCGCCTTTATGTTCGTGATAGTTCTCTCAGTCGCGCATTAAAATTTGGGTCATGAGTGAATTTTGAAAATTTCAAAAATCAGCGGCGACTGCACTGTACAGGATCTGAATGGGAGGCCGATCCAAAATTTGGTGAATGTAGGTGGCGACAAAGACCGTAGCGGCTTAAATTTTACTGGCCGTTCGGTTCAGCGATGCGTGCAAAGTACGCTGTAGCGCGGCAACCTACAACTGGCCGTCTTTCCGCTGTGCTAAACATGTTCTATCTGGCGACAATCTACGATAGCACCTTGTCGCGACAAAAGAAGACAGGCTACGGTCATTGACGTCAACCCAACTGACGCCGGCTACTGTTGAACCCTATCAAGACCAAGGGGGGGGGGGGGTACAATGTGCCCCCTACTGAACGTTTATTCGCCATTTATATACGCTTGGATCTTTTTCCATCAAACTTGGTGACTTTTCCTAACATCTATTCACGAACATTTTTATATATATTTTGTGGGGGCATGATATTCTGTGTTACCATGGCAACCACAAATTGGTAACCATGTTTCTCCATATTTTGGTCATTTTCGATATCCATAGTTTTAAACAATATTATGGCGTTATTAATGAGGTTTCTTTTTTCATATTGAATTGAAATAACATTCTAAACTAAATACCACTCTTCTCATTTTGTTTTCATTACTTTCATTTTAAAAAAGGCGCCAAAACAATAGTTAATAATAAAAAATATTGAAATATTAATTTTTTCACATTTCTAATTTTTGGAGTGAGTTTATTCCTTGAAATTCACAGAATATGATAATTTCTTATTGTATTATCAATTTGCCTACCCAAACAGTTAAAAATTACTCCAAAAACTATTAAGATTAAATTATTTTAGTTAATTACCCGAAGCGCCCTCTCGTGGCGAAATTGAATGTTTCTTATTTCAGAGCATAAAGCGCCCCCATTTGGCAAGTTTGAATATTTAAATAGATAATTGAACAATGAATGAATCATGAAACATATTTGCACCAGTCTCCACCATCAAACAGTGATTTTAGAGAGTTAAAATGCTAAATTCAAATTTTGTGCATTTTTCTATGTTTTTCTTTATTTAACAGTGAATAGTGCCCTCATATATTGACCTTGAGAAATTTTTGATGTTTCAAATTGTAGAGCTTGAGTTGCTCTATCGTCATGCCAAATATGAAAGTGATCCATCAAATAATACAAAAATTATGGAGGGGGGCACAATGTGCCCCCCCCCCCTGGGCCTATGAACCATCAAAATACTTTGGTCTTGATAGGGTTAGCTTGTTGAGAAACCGGCGGCGAACAGAATTTGGCTACGTATTTGTTGGCGACAGACGCGATAATTCACGATCTTATAGGCGATTGGACCTGCACATGGTAGCGATGGGTACTAAACAGTAGTTCGCAGGTTGCTGCCTCAACGATCGCCTTCTGTGGGACAGGCCGTTAAGGGTCCAGTCTCCGAGCATTTTGCCGAGTAAGGTCTCCGAATTTTGTCTCCAAGTACGGTGACTAAATTAGAGTTCATCTTATTAGGACTCAGGAAAAAAAATGGCAACAGCCGCATTGAAATAAAGTTCGGTTTGGTATTTACTAAACGTACAACGAAGAAATAAAATGACGAAGTCCAGAACAGTCAGAAGCAAAGCGGCAAAGGTGCATTAATTAATATCATAAACAATTATAGAGGCTGGGCTTATAAGACGCGAAAACCATGCTTCGATCCGCAACGAAAATGGCTTATTCAAAATGGCCAACGTAAGCTGAACATAAATGGCTACAGAGCCACACATGAGCTTTCCCTATATATCAATTTCAGTAATGCTTTAAAAAGGCACGAATGTTCGTCCTTGTATCTTGGTGGGGAAAGTGGGTGGGGCTAGTTGTTATGGGCAACGAAGTGTCGTTAACTTCTTTTTATGTTTTTTCTCATGCTGTAAAATGAGTTTGACTGCAAAATTCTAAAATCCACTGAAATACTCCGAAACCGGCAAAACGGGGAATATACACCATTCCTTTGGATATTGGTGTATCAAATAAACCAATTCAACAAACAATTGTAAGATTTTTTGTTCAGTTTTATGCATTTTGAAAGCGTCATAAAATGATCATCAAAATTAACTTTAGATTTCTAAATATAATATGCCTTTGAAAACTTGAAAATCAAATACAATCATTTCATTCCAAAGGGCCAACTGCAGGCATAGCTACTCTTACGTAATATCACAGCTGTTGTTTATCATTTAAAGTTGAACTTTATTGGAGATCACTTAAATCAGTGGTTTATGTATCAGAGTAATCTAGAGAGTATGTAGAAGACAATGGTACCAATTAGAACTCATATCGATTATTAAAAATTGATTAAAACGCCATTTTAAAAACACCTGTCAATCACTCTGGCCACGCCCACTTTCGGTAGGGAATTGAGCGATTTCCTGATGACGTCAGGATATGGAGTTCGGCTCTCAGTGCAGTGCAGCCAGCTAGCTAGCTAGGGACACCCGGCCGTGCCGTGTTGGCGTGTACGTACCCATACACTCACGCAATGCAGTGTACACGATATGAGCAGTGATATATATGAAATCCAATTGTATTAGCTTTGTTTTGTATTTTGTATTCATATTTGCAAATAATAACAAACATGAACAATCTTAAGACTAAATAAGTTCATTGTTGCGGATTGAAATAATCGCTAGAGGGTATTCATTTGTCATTTTTATAGCAATTAATGTTGAAGTAATTTCTCTTTGAAAATAATTGCCATTGCAAGTAGACTAAGTCTTTTCTACCTACTACTATCTACCTCTCTCGATCATATTTCTTTTTCACTCAACAAAATGACGCTCAATTATTCTGAGCAGAACAGAACCAAGTCCAAGCTCAAACTATTTGCAGTTGTATGTGATCCTAACTTCATTTTTACAGAGAATAATAAACCCCAGCAATCCATGTATGATTTAATATATTCCTAAAAAATCAAATATGTCTGGATGAAGCTACAATCGAAAATCTAGAGCTACTTCTGTAAATTTTCCCCCGATAGTGTGCACACAAAAAGCTGTGCCGCAAAACGCTAGCAGACGGTAATGATCACCTGGATCTAATCGGTATATTACGATTTTTATGTTGATAAATTGTGTTTTGGCAATGATACCCTGTGATGGACAAAATAATAACATAATAATAATTTTTATGAAGAATTTGTTACATTTACAAAGAGTTGAATAGGCCTACTTCTAAAAAGAAAAGAAAATAATTAGCTTGGTTAGGTACGTATGGCGAGTGCATGGAAATTACATTGCGTCATTGTTGCTCGTTCTCATCCTTGTGTCTTGTGAGTTGAAAAAGCTTTGTCCTTTATTTATACCAGTTATATTATTTAACTCGTAATTTGCCAACTCCAGTTTGTTTGTGGAGAAGATGGATGACCAGTCATCACTGACATCGGGTTCGAAATCATTGCCAAAGGCAAAGCCAGCACAAATATGGAAAACTGGTGGTCGGCGATGCGTTGCTGGGGGTGCATGCAGCTAAACGGCGTATGACGGGTATTGCACCCATCGGCTGCCCGGCAAAATGCCAGCAGAAGGAGAGAGGTTTACCGCCTTAGAGAGGGCTTGGATTGAGTTTATTAATCGAAGGAGAAAACTGGATACAAAGGACGACATCGTTCTATGTAGTGGACACTTTCGTGAAGAAGATTATGAGCCATTATCAAGCCTTGTGTCTTCTAAAATTGCCCCTTGGCCTAGCATCCCCGTAATTCGCTTGTTCATTTTGCAAATCCTGCCTTGCCACTGGCTCATGGAGGTATAGGTACGCGATAGCTGCAGCTACCTCCGCACTCGAGGGCGAAGCTAGCAGTACATTGCTGCTTCTGAGTGGTCGAGGGGCATCGGACTTCGCCTCATCTTCTGAAATGTATTCACCCAATTCGCCGTCATCGATGTCCGTTTCTGTTCCGTTACTACTAGCAATGGAGCTGAGACTTTCTCCCTCATTTTCATCTTCAATGTCTTCGATTTGAAACTCTAATTCGAGACTCATCTCTGGATCCGACTGTTTACAATATAACGTTAGGATTGCAATTCCCGGGCCTATACACGCACGCGCGCACTCGAAAGCCAGATAGCCAGCAAACCCGGAAATCAATTCACAGCCGCAATTCCATATCCT
>CALNVZ010000174.1:74492527-74509932 GCA_940671915.1 Paracentrotus lividus | reverse complement strand
GTGACCATCCGAAATTCACCTAACTGTCCGCTTTCCCTACATCTACCCTATATCCGTTGAATAAGTCTTAGTTCAGTCATTATTGATTGTGCTGTAGAGGAATACGTGACACCCACATGGACCGTGTTGTTTTTTACTTCTGGGCGTTGAGGTGCCTAAGCAATGTATATTTCAAATAAGTAAGTTGCATATAATTTTATTTATTACTTTATTAAATTGTTTTGGATCAAATTTGATTTAATGTCTATTCTCTGTATGTATTATTCGTATTATTGTCAGTCATGATATCTACATGAGATATAAAGTTATTCTGAGTGTTTTGAAATTTTGTAGGTAAAATGCATAATAATCTTCTAAAATAATGAATAACGTATAATATAAATCAATACTAACATGTTTAAGTGATGGTTTACATTCAAATCAGTGCTTCCAGACAGGATCTTTATACCAAAAAAAAAGGTTGTAAAAAACTACTGTCCGGTATTTCGGTACACTGTTCGCGCGAAATAAAAACGAAGACAAATTTACAAAAATGACAGTCATATTTTGACAATATAACTGCCTCACCAAATATAATATGTATAACCGTCAATTCTTTTTGGAAAATACAGTTGAATGATGTAGCCTAAAGGCATGATATGATTAAAGTTCAATTATTTATTTCATGTCCATGACTAATTTGCTCGAACGGATCGACTGACAATACCATTTTACCACAGGGAAGTTTCCTTAGGCGAGTTTTTGTACGCCAAGTAATATTTGCATGCAGTTCTCAATCGGTCGCTTCCCGCCGTTAGCGCGGGTTTTGTTGACATTAATGTTGAGCCGTATAATTTTCTGCGCCGCTCAGATGTATTTCTCATGAATGTAATGTTGTGTTTCCCCTCCTCAAATAATGGACGCGTCTTTATGTTAAGATTTAATGTCATACGTTAGATTTACATTTCACGTGGAGTAGAATTGATATGTTCAAAAAAGTGAATCTGGAATTTTCCAAGTTTTTAATTTGTCTCTATATTTCATTGAAACACTAATATTTTTAAATTTAGCGAGTTTTAAAGGTGTTATTTATCTATTTGAAAATGGTATAATCCGAAAATTGCTCAAAATGTGAGCAAAGGGGCAAATTCACAAAAAGCTTAATTGATTTATAATACGACTAACAATAAGCCTGTTAGTCTCGACATTTATTGCTTATTAGTGAAGCATCTGGAAATATGATTAAATTTTTAAAGAAAGAAATATTTTGGGAGATATGGGTACTGAAATTCACCAAAATCATCGATAATTGGAAGATACCAACAATACCAGAAAAAAAACGCCAAAGAAAAGTTACGTGGTTCAAACCACCCTTCAGCAGCAACGTTAAAACAAACATCGGAGGGAAATTCATCAACCTAGTTGAAAAGCATTTCCCCAAGTACAAATTAGCTACAGCTGCATTAAAAAAAGAAATTGAATTCCGTCATCAAATCACACAACGAAAAATTTATTCGAAAGTCAAAAGAAAAAGAAAATAGTAGAGGACCAATGTGTAGACCCCGTCAGTATTTTTTGGGAACAATGGTTTGAAAGTGGTTTTGAGTTGGTTAGAGGTCACTAATCAAAATTAGCTTGGTTAGTCCCCTGCTAACCCCCGGCAACTCTCGTAGGGGTCAAAATAAGGTCAAACTGGGGCTAATAGGGGGTCAAATTTTTAAAATGCCCGAATAGTATCAAAAGACACAGCAAATTATTTGTCTCTTTCTACTGAACAAAAAAGTGTACAGAATCATATACCCCTGACCTCTCAGTAAGAAGTTATGGCGGGAAATGTCAAAAGGTCAACGAACTTTCACATGAAGGCATATGAGGCCTACACAAGCTAAAATTGTGTAGAACAAAAAAAAAAAAAATCTTTTTTTTTTCCTATTAATATTTATTATGGTTAAGAAAATACGTTAAAGTTAAACACTATTTCTACAACTTTGATGTTTCTTTTGAACCTCTCCTGGCTTCTGCTTCATGCCTGCCCCAATTTGGATTTAGAGATAATCATAGTACAAGTCATGCATTATTATCACTTGTTGAAAAGGTAGCTCATGCTCTTGACTCCTCTAGTCATATGGTTGGAATACTCTGGACTTCTCCAAGCTTCGACACGCATTAACCACGATATTTACTTCATAAACTCTCCAATTATGGTATACGTGGGAAGGCCTTGGGTGGTTCAGGAGTTACCTTTCTGATAGGAAACAGTTTGTATTTATTGATGTCACAGTTCTCGAATTAACATGTTAATTGTGGGTTCCTCAGGCAGTTTGCTAGGCCCGCTTTGTTATCATTATATAAATGATTTTATAGATCATCTCGATATAGCGTCTTTTATACTATTTGCTGATGATACAAATTTATCTTTTCTCATTCAATCCAAATACACTTGTTGAAATTGTAAATTCTGAATTACAAAAAATTATTCAATGGATTCGAGCAAATAGACTGTCTTTAATTTACAAAAGACAAAATATATTCTTTTTAGTAATTCAATCGATTCCTTGCCAACTGATTTAGTTTTTGACATGCTTCTTTGAAAAGTTTCCCATTCTAAATTTCTAGGTGTTATAATGATAATAAATTTCATGGAAAGCTCATATACAACATTGCGAACAAAATTTCGAGGAATATCGGTATACTTAATCGACTTAAACTCAACTCCCATCTACAGCATTATTAACTTTATATTCTCCTTGACATTACCTTATCTGAATTATGGTTTACCGCTTGGGGTAACGCTCATGAGACCAGTCTTGATAAAATATTATTGTTACAAGAGAGCAGTTAAATTATTTGTCAGCAAATTTCCTCGCCCATACTAATCCATTATTCTTTGAGAAAAATATTGAAAGTAAAAGATTTGTATTGGCTTCAGCTAGGTCAATTCATGTATAAATATAATAATGACTTACTGCCTAATACTTTTAAGAATTTGTTTTCCAAAAATCACTCTTTTCATCAACATTCAACCAGACATCAGAAGAATATCATTTGCCTTTATTCGAACATCCTTTGCTAAAAACACTTTATCTATGATGGTCCAAATTGTGGAATTCATTTATCGATCTTTGAAAAATGCCCTTCCTTAAATACATTTAAAAAAAGACTTAAACATTTTTGCAATTAATATAAACATGACATAGGACATCTTTGATTTGGTCATTCGGAAGAGAATATGCGTATACTTTTTTCTATATTTGTTTCTATATTTTTCAATTTAACAATAAATAGTCTTATATGCAGATATTCAATTTCAGGTTTATGTTTATCTACTCAAAATAGGATTTGTTTTGTTTTACCACGTCTGTGTTGTATTTTTCGTTTGTTGTCCTTTGTTTTTTATTTTGTTTCTTTTTCTTTGTTTCTTACTGTTCTTCGCAGGCCTATAGCAGTCCTTATTTTTCTACTTGTTTATATATATATTAAAAAAAAAAAAAAAAAAACCTACGAATTCAAGAAAATTGTGACTTTATTCAAAGCCGATTTTTTAAATGTTACTGTTTATTTGAGACCCATAATTCTACAAGTACTCACTTTTTAATGGTCCTCCATTTCCATAGGAAATATAAAAAACTAAAAACAAAAACAGAATTTTGTATCCTATCTCAAATTATATTATAAAAAAGTATTTATATATGCAGTTATATAATTATTTTGTAAATTTGTAAATTATATTATAATTATTCGATGTTAACTTGCACAATTCTATTTTGTTCAAATGTAAATATGATTTCTGTGGAAATGAAAAATAAAGTTGAATTGAAAAAAAATTGAATAGACTTTTGTGTGGGTTTTTGACTTTCACTTCATGCTCTTCTTGATTAGCATTTTTTCTTCTAAAGCTATCACAAATGTCTATTTATTATTCGACAATGCAGAGCATCTGAAGGCATATTGTCTGAACATCTCAATAGTGAGTGAACTTTAAAGTATTTATCTGCATGTTGCTCCATGTTATATCGTGCTTGACCTGTTGAAAACGGCGGGTGGTGGAGGTGATGTTGCTGGTGCTGCGCATGCGCAGGCTAGGAAACCAAATGTCCTGAAATCGGAGGATGGCTCGATTGTTGTAGTTGATGAGATGCTCTGCTTCCTAAAGAACAAGATGAACACTCTTTCCACCGATGAAATCGTGAGCCTTGTGTCAACTAGTTTCAAAACGGATGAAATAAAATTGTCTTAGAAAGTTCTCTTTGAGGTGTGCACTGGTCTTTGTAATCTTACTGTGAGGAAGGTATCCCATAAGGGCCCAGCAAAAGACACCAGTAACATCAAGACTTGCATTAAGGAGCTATTGGAATGTCGCGACAACGCACCTACTTTTGTTGCTAGAGAGTTGAGCAGGCTCCCGCCTGTGAGTTACGATAACATTGACGTTTCCGTTCTCCTTGGAAGGATGATAAAGCTGGAGAGTGAGATGTTAGAGATGAAGCAGGCTCTGCTGTCCCAGGTGAAGGCATCAGATAATCTTCAACATGCTGCGGTTAACATTGATACCAGAATGGTGGCCGTAGAAAATGCTAAGATCATGTCCAATGGAGATTCCAAGGATACACCGCAACTTGATGCTGGGGCAAATGATGCTTCACCCCAGACGGATAATACCAACCAGAAGTCATGGAGTGAGGTAGTGCGTCGGGGGCAGAGAGGAAGAGCGCAAGAACGCCCTGGTGTCCATTCAGGGGATGAGGAATCTAAGACTGAAAAGCCATCTAAAAGGAAAACTGGTGTTGTAGGCAAGGCTAATGGAGGACGAATTCAAGCGGTGCAGACCAAATTTGTGAGCGTGTTTGCGACCAGGTTCGCTCCTGATCTAGATGCCAATGACCTGAGGGTTTACCTCACAGAAAAACTAAATGACTCTGTTACATGTCGTAAGATCGTCTCAGAGAAGTCGGCTCAATCACGGTTCTCCTCATTTCATGTCACAGCAGTATGTAAAGAGGTTGATGAATTGTATAACCCAGAGTTGTGGCCTGAGGGTGCATTTGTGAGAAGGTACTTTGAGCCTAGGAAACCAAGAGCTGTCTTGCCTGGTGACGGTCAGTCTTAGCTGTCTGTATTTTTTTCCCCCTCAAAAATTCCTATTCAATATTGTAAGCTACAATACCCGTGGCCTTTATTTAGGACAGAGTGTTGTTGACAAAAGTCAACGACTTGTAATTGAAAACTTTTTTCAAGAGCAATTTGATGTTATATGTTTACAAGAAACTTGGTTGGCTAAACAAGATTTGAATGGTATCAATACATTACATCCTGATTATCATGGGGTAGGGGAATCTACAACTGATCTTAGTACTAGGTTAGTTCGCGGTCGGATACCAGGAGGTGTCGCTATCCTTTGGAATACAAAATATGAACATTTGATTTGTGAAATTAGGCTAAATGTAGACTGGGCTATCGGCATAGAAATTAAGTATGGTGGCAAGAAATTTGTTATTATTAATTTGTACACTCCTTATGAGTGTCCTGAGAATGAAAGTACATATCTTGAGAAGATCGCATTCATTGCAGCATTCATCTCTGAACTAGACACGACCAGTGTTTTTGTTGTTGGCGACTGGAATGCTGATATTTCTAATGAAAATTCTCTATTTGCTAGTCATTTAAGAAATCTTTGCAATGACAATGATTATATTTTTTCAAGTTTACATAATCTTCCAGCAGATAGCTACACTTACGTTAGTGAGGCATGGCATACTACATCCTGGTTAGATCATTGTATATGTACTGCAGATGCTAATGCCTGTTTAGAGAAAATGGAAATTTTGTACCGATTTGCTACAACGGATCACATTCCTTTAAATATATCTATAGATGTTGATCATCTGCCTGGGCTATGTGACACAGGCATGGCGAAAGATTTTAACAAAGGTAGACTGGATTGGTCAGTCATTGATCCAAGCCTTAAGAAGGAATATTATTCTGCACGAGAGACCCATTTACTTTGGGTTGAATCTGGTAAAAACAGAATGGGTCCCCTATTCGAATTAAAGAAAAGGGCCAATGCTCGATTTAAATATGCCCTTCGTTTTATAAAGAATAACGAAAATGCTATGCGAGCTGACTCTGTTGCACATAAAATGCAGAAACATAGCTGTAACGAGTTCTGGAAAGAAATAAAACGTGTTAATAAACACCTCATCCAACTAATATTGAGGGTGTAACGGGAGATGCGAAAATCTGTGCATTGTGGCGTAATCATTATAAAGACTTGTTCAATTGTGTACAAAGTAAGATGAATGTTATTGACAATGTTGAATATGATGTTAATATGGTAAGCACCCGTTATTCCGAAGGTTCGTAATTCGGAAGGTTCGTCATTCCGAAGGTTCGTTATTCCGAAGGTTCGTCATTCAGAAGGTTCGTTATTCCGAAGGTTCATCATTCCGAAAACGAAATAGGGTTCGTCATTCCGAAGGTTCGTCATTCCGAAAACGAAATAGGGTTTGTAATTCCGAAGGTTGGTCATTCCGAAAACGAAATAAGGTTCGTTACTCCGAAGGTTTGTCATTCCAAAAACGAAAAAGTGTTCGTCATTCCGAAAACGAAATAAACTTATTTTAGTAATAAAAACGGTGTTGTAATTAAAAAATAATAGAATATTATGCAACAATAGTCTCAGTGGAGGATGATACACATGATACATGTGCATTTTGTGGGAGCAAAGCATGTATTGCATTAAAAAAATGGCATGGATCAAGCATGGCCCTCTGAAAACAGGGGGTTTAGGCACATTTTACATCTAAACCTTGCAAAATAAAAGGTATAGGCGAGCGTGAAGCGCAAGCGAAATTTTTTTACTTAGGGAACTGAAACCATCGCGTTTCAAGCCACTTTTCTTGTATATATTTTTATTCAAGAATCTGCATAAAATTTCTGCCACAAAAGTGGAAGGGGGTTCACTTCTTTTCTCTTCTGTCTTGTTACATAGCAATAAGTTTTGTCTGTTGAACCACTTATGTTTTGCCGTATTTTGTTTCATCCAATTTTGTAGGCCTGATGAAAGCCATGCGGGCCGAAAGCTTGTAATAAAAGGAATAAGAGAGCTACGTTTCGATTTGTCTACCGTCCTTTATTTCACCTGTATTAAAATACGATAAATCACTGCAACCATGGACCTATAACCTCTAGGTCCATGCTGCAACACACGTTCAACAAGGGGTCGTATTTCGTTATATATCATTTGGATTCAAAGCATGACGTTTATTAGCCTACATTCTTTCTATTAAAAAAGAGAATCGTCGCCCCTTTGTAATCGCTCATATTCTTGTCCAAACAAACCCCCATCCCATCTCCACCCCCCCCCCCTCGCAGAGCGACATTTAATCAAGAATGAGTCTTTTAGTAGAAAAAAATCTCAATACTCCCCTAGCGAAATTTACAGGTCTGGCAACGATTCTTGCATGAACTAGTCCCATAAGCCTATATCCTTCCCCCTCCACCACGCCTGCCCTCCCAGTTTTCCCGGCTTCGCCACAGATTATTTCAGTTTTGGATTAACAAAACTTTTTTTTATTTTCGGATTAACGAACCTTCGGAATAACGAACCTTATTTCGTTTTCGGAATGACGAACCTTCGGAATTACGAATCCTATTTCGTTTTCGGAATGACGAACCTTCGGAATGAAGAACCCTATTTCGTTTTCGGAATGACGAACCTTCGGAATAACGAACCCTTTTTCGTTTTCGGAATGACGAACCTTCGGAATATCAAACCTTCGGAATAACGCCACAAATGTTCGGATTAACGAACCCTTTTTTATTTTCGTATAAACGAACATCGAGGTATAGGCAGTTTACGTGTTTCGGAATGACGAACCTTCGGAATAATTAACCTTCGGAATAACGAACCTTCGGAATTACGAGGTGTAACCATTAATATGATTATTACCCCAGAAGAGGTACAAGAAGCTATCAAACAATTAGATGATAACAAGTCTTGTGGCTTAGACTGCATTACCGGAGAAAATTTAAAGTTTGCGAGTTTGAGACTCATGCCTTTACTTGCCATGTGCATTTCAGGTTTTTTAATGCATGGTATCTTGCCAGATAGTATGATTGATGTTGTTCTAGTGCCTGTTATTAAGAATAAAGCTGGTCGGATAACAAGTAAGGATAACTATAGACCCATAGCACTGGCTAGTGTATTGTCCAAAGTGGTGGAAAAAATATTGCTAAGTAGGTTAGAGGTGTTCATTCTAACTCAAGATAACCAGTTTGGCTTCAAAGCTAAACATGGTACAGATATGTGAAAGATATAATTGCTAGTTATCGCAATAGGAACTCTTCAATGTTTCTATCTTTTCTTGATGCGTCAAAAGCATTTGATCGTATAAACCATGAAAAGCTGTTTATGAAAATGGCTGATAGAAGAACACCTGGTTACTTGATAAGGTTACTTGTGTTCTGGTATGCCCATCAAACCATGATGGTAAGATGGGGAAGTAGTGTTTCTGAATGTTTTCATGTCAGTAATGGTGTTAGACAAGGGGGGATTCTCTCTCCTTTCCTTTTCAATTTGTACATGGATGGACTTTCTGAGAATTTAAATGCTTGTAATACAGGTTGTATAGTTGGTGGTAAATTAGTGAATCACTTAACGTATGCTGATGACCTGGTAATTCTTAGTCCTTCCTCGGCTGGATTACAAAGTTTACTTCAGATTTGCTCTGATTATGGTGTTGATTATGATGTTAAATATAACGCAAAAAAGAGTAACGTTACGATTATTAGGTGTAAAGATCACAAGAGTTTAGTATTTCCCGATTTCTTTTTGTGTGGTGGTAAACTTAATGTATGTGAAGAAGTCAAATATCTTGGCCATTTCTTTACTGAGGACCTCTGTGATGACAGAGACATTTATCGACAATGTCGTAAATTATATGCTCGGGCCAATATGTTAGTTAGGAAATTTCATATGTGCTCCCCGGATGTGAAGGTGGCATTACTTAGAGCTTATTATACCCCACTATACACTGCACATTTGTGGTGTAACTTCAAAAAGAGGAGTATGCAACGGCTTACCGTGGCATATGATGATGCTATGAGGTTGCTCCTACGAATACCTAGATACTTAAGTGCGAGTCAAATGTTCGCTGAATTGAATGTTCCAGCCTGTCAGGCTGTCATGAGAAATCTCATGTTTAGATTCACTAAGAGGCTAGACAATTCTGATAAATCTATTGTTAATGTTCTAGTAAACCCAATGTATAGTAGCGTCAGGTACCTATCAGACTTGTGGAAGTTTTGGCTTCACAGCCTTATGGCACAAAACAGAAATTCTTAGCATGTTTGTGCATGATTTATGTAATTTTTTTTTTCTTTTCTTTTCTTTAATTATTGTTGTTTTGTTTAGTTATTAGTAGTTTAGTCTGTTTTATGTTACTCATTGTTTGTATTTTCATTCTCTTTGCTCATGTTCTTTTTTGTAAACTTGTTATGGACCTCTGCTTGGTAAAGTTGAGTCTGAAATAAAGTTTTGAATTGAATTGAATACATAAGAAAATCATGTTCAGTACTTATAAGGGGTCAAAGTAAGGTCATTTGGGGGTCAAATTAGTTAATTTAGGATTGAAATACAAATAAGGAGTTTAAACAGCTCCATTTTGTGTAGTATTGTCAAGTTTTGTATAAATAGATTATTAAAACTGACAGATTTGTATTTCTAATCCAGAAACCACGTTCAATTAATGTGAGGGGTCACGATATGGTCAAAGGGTCAATTGATAAATTAGGGTCAAAATGTTACATTGACCTAGAAATATTGTGATGTACACTAGAACCCTTGAGCCATGAACTTCAAATTTAAAAGTAGTATTTACCATCATGTAAGAAGACAATCTAATTTGATCTTGTAGAACGTAGGTGAAAGGCCAAGGTTCATAAGGTCAACTTATGAAATTCCAGGTATTTACCTCGTTATTACATTGATTTAAGAAAAAGCTTGATAACATATCAACTTCGATCTTGATGATAACAGTTATCATTAGAAGCCAATGTCATACAATTTTTAGGGCAAATGTCAAGGGTCACAAAGGTAAAACTAAGAAAATACAGACATTTGCCTCGTTATTCAAGTATTTCAAAAACTATTTGAGATGTGAAACTATCATGATGTGACCATGAATCTCATTATATGAGACTGTATATTGGTAAAATGTCAAGGTTCACACACAGAGGTTTGTGTCTGAAATTACTTTTTTAACTGAGGGCCTCCTAAACGTGCATGAGGAGTGCGCATTGTTTGGGTATTCGTCGATATAATAATAATAAGAAGAATAATAATAATAGTGGGTACTTGTATAGCGCTCAGGTTCGTCTCTCGACGCTCATGGCGCTATCTATGTTTCAAAATTTTACTGGACCTCAACTTTAATTTGTGCAAGTCTCTCTCGTTTTTAAACCAATTTGGGTATATTTTATAAAAATGATACATAATCTGCCCTCAACAGTCAGGTCCAGGCGTAGAACACGAAATTCATTATCTTTGTAACGTGCGGGCAGGGGGGGGGGGTTGGAGTATTCATAATGCGGTAGGTCACAACTAGCCGGTATGGAACTTACGGGACACGGCATGCCGTGTAGCCTGCGTTGCATGCGCAATGCTTAGCACCAGGTCCTGGCAGGTCAACTTCTGGCGATCCTGCGATTTCTGTAGTAAGGGTATGTAAAAACTTCCTGCACGTCGTACTACTCAACGTGCCTGCATGGTACGTCGAGGTACGGTGAGTTGTGACTGCCGCATAATCGCGTCGAGCGCGGACGTCAGTTCTTTTGTTAGTGGGGGTGGGGGGGGGATGCACTACGCCAGTGGTCAGGTATCATGCTTTTGACATACCTTTACAAAATATCATCAGATCATCTGCCTATAATCGTGATATCATTAAGTTTGAAGTTCAAAGCGGTTCTTGGGATGTCATAACTTGACTGTGTGTCATTTGACATATGTCCTTTGATATACAAATAGATCATCTTTCTATATGTTACACTATCATAAAATTGAAGTTCATATCCCAAATACTTCTACAATGATTGATTTACCATTTGACCATATCATGATCCCTGACATTTATTGAATGTGGTTTTTGGATTAGAAATACAAATCTGTAGGTTTAATCATCAGTTTACACACAACTTAAGAGTAAAAGCTGCTACAACCCCTTTACCCTATTTAGGTCACAACGTTGACCCAAATGACCTTAGTTTGACCCCTATATCTACTGAATATGATTTTCATACATAGAAATAGATAGTTTCTTCATCATAATAATAAATAGATTTGAAAAAAATATGAAAATTTGTCATTTCAAGCAATTTTAGCTTGTGCAAGCCTATTATTCCTTCATGTGAAAGTTTGTTGACCTTTTGACCTTTTACACCATAACTTCTTATTGAGTGAGAGGTCAGGTAGATGATCTTGCATATTCTAAAATACATGAGATTGGCATCTGGTGAATATATTATCATCGAAATAAAACTTTTTCTTAAATTAATGCAATAACGATGTAAATACCCAGAATTTCATAGATTGACCATGTGACCCTTGACCTTTCATCTTCTTTCCATAACATCAAATTAGAGTTTCTTCTTATATGATGGTACCTACTAGTTTTAAGATTGAAGTTCATGGCTCAAAGGTTCTAGTGTGCATATAGCATCACAATATTTCTAGGTCAATGTAACATTTTGACCCTGATTGATCCGTTGACCCTTTGACCATATCATGACATTTTACATTTTATTGAATGTGGTTTCTGGATTAGAAATACAAATCTGTAAGTTTTAATCATCCATTTTTACATAATTTGACAGTACTACACAAAATGTAGCTGTTTTAACTCCTTTACGTATTTCCATCTTAAATTAACCAATTTGACCCCAAATGACCTTACTTTGACCCCTAATATGTATTGAACATGATTTTCTTATGTAGAAATAGTTTCAATTAGTTTTCTTAATCATAATAGTAGTTAATTGACACAAAACACACAAAAAATGTGTTGTTCCAAACAATTTTAGCTTGTGTAGGCCTCAAATGCCTTTCATGTGAAAGTTTGTTGACCTTTTGACATTTCCCGCCATAACTTCTTACTAGGAGGTCAGGGGTATATGATCCTGTACACTTTCTTGTTCAGTAGAAAGAGACAAGCAATTTGCTGTGTCTTTTGATACTATTCGGACATTTTAAAAAATTGACCCCCTATTGGCCCCAGTTTGACCTTATTTTGACACCTACGAGAGTTGCCAGGGGTTAGCAGGGGACTAACCAAGCTAATTTTGATTAGTGACTTCTAACCAACTCAAAACCACTTTCAAACCTTTGTTCCCAAAAAATACTGACGGGGTCTACACATCGGTCCTCTACTAAAACCCCCGGAGAAAACTTGCAACTGCCGAGTGAAAAAAAACTGCCCTCTACATGGAAACTGCCTAACCAAGTCGATAGTGTACAACACATCTGTCACTCACGGCCAAAGAGATGCAACCACCAAAGTGTCTTTCGGCCTCGCCGAGGGAACTTTCAAAGAAAGATTCAGAAATCACATTAAAAATCTTTCCGAAACGAGAAATACCAAAACCTAACCGAACTTTCTAAACACATATGGAATCTTAAAAAGAAAGGGACACTACAAGTTAAAATGGGAAATAATGAAGAAATCCAACTTGGCAATGCGAAAAAGTGGGATTTTCAACCTTTGCTTAGAGGAAAAGCTAATCATCACAACAAATAGGGAAAAATCGCTCAACCGAAGGTCTTAGCTGATTAGTACATGCCGCCACAAAAGAAATAAGTACAAAGAACCACCGGACCATGAAATGCAAGGGCCCCACCAAATCCAACTAGCTTCAGTGTCCTGATGAGCCGCCCGTGATCGAGGCGCGAAATCATTGGTAGACCAGAGGTGAGGAAAATTCCTATAACGCTCTGCTTCAAATTGAAACATCGAGCACTTTTCTGAACTTGTCTGATATATATATATATATATATATATATATATATATATATATATACATGTATATACATATATAATGTAACGAAATAAGGTTTTCATTTCTTTGTAGTTATAATGTTTTTAACGTAAGATGGCGGTATTGAAGTTAAATGTTATTTCCGCCGTATTTGTAGTACAGGAACGTCATTTTGGTAATCGATTATAAAAATAGTCGAATCTTGGTCACTTTTAATTAGAATTATTGGTTTAATTAATTAATAAGTGAGATTGCTTTTTCGGTTTCTAAGGATTATTGTTTATCTTTGTAAGACAAGTTATTCGGTGTATCATTTAATTAGATCAGAAAACGTAAACTGTAGTTATTGATTTATTAACTGTTACTATTAAATGCAAATATGCATGAGTAGGACATGTTTGTACATTTCTTTGGACTTTGGCTGAAGTCTAAAGAAACACGGGGACCATAGAGCTCATTGCACTGTAAAGTACTCGGACTAATAAAGTTGGGTGCTGACTAAACCGACCAGCCCCCGTCGCGAAGCGACGGGAACTGACGAACCAGTAGACATATTTGGCGAAGTTTTGAAAATATCTATACATGCCAACAATTTTCGTGTCAAAAATACCTTATTTGAATTCATACTACATTGATAAGTTTTGAGTTTTTTCTCGATTGGTGACATCTGCGAATGTTTCACATGAAGTAATCAACTAATAATGTAAGAAATCAGGAAATTGATGTCACTCAACGTATATCTCTCGTGCGTGCGTTGTCTTCGCCATCGCTTCGCACATTAAATGAGCGTCATAAAAATGGCACGCGATGGCCTAACGTATGAGAAGAGACAAGGCCAACGGAAAATTCATTTGGTAAGTAAGAAGCTCTTTATATACCTTTCATTTTAGTGTTGTTTACGTCGTGGAAACATCATAGAAACCTTACAACAACATTTTAACATTAGATTGATTAAATTGACCAGTATAATTCTCTGATCGCTCTGTTCATCGCTGATTTTTCGCGTAAATGGAGTGGTGAAGTACAGCCCCCGTCGCCCTTCGGCAACGGGGCTGGTGTATGTTAGGTGCTGACCAAATGAAGACATCTGATGGTTAAGCAGTTGTTATTATCTTGGTACCCCCGAGTGACGGATGTTCTCGTCAGGCAATAGACCAGAATAACTTCTCTTGAAGTCGTGTCTCTAGACGAACCTTTATTAGGTTCCGACCCACTAAGGGTCGTTGGGCCAAGAGAACGACGATACCATACCTAGGGATCTGGTGTAGACGACGTTTGGTAGTCCTGCTGCTGGTGACGGACGATAGGTAGTGAGCTGGATTTGTAGTGGAGCTGGACTGGTAGTGAAGCTGGTTTGGTAGTGGAGCTGGACTCTGGCGTAGTGAGCCCTGGTTTGGTGGTAAGCAGAGTCTACCAAACGTGTGAGCTGGTTTGGTGTGGTTAGCCTGTCTGGTGGGTGAGCGGAGTCCTAACCAACGGTGAGCGAATCTACACCAACAGCACCAGGAAGGGTAAGCACCCGTTATTCCGAAGTTCGTAATTCGAAGGGATCTTTATTCCGAGATTCGTTATTCCAAGGTTCGTCATATCAGAAGGTTCGTCATTCCGAAGGTTCGTGATTCCGAAAACCGAAATAAGGTTGTCATTCCGAAGGTTTCGTCTATTCCGATAACGAAATAAGGTTTCGTTATTACGAAGGTTCGTGCATTCCGAAAAACGAAATAAGGTTCGTTACTTCCAAGGTTCGTCATTCCGAAAACGAAAAAGGGTTCGTTGTTCCGAGGTTTTGTCATTGCGAGGAGGGGTGTCATTATTTTAGGGGTATCGGGGGCTAGCGGGACTAAATGCCTCAACACATTAATAAGTGTATGTACTGATGTGTTGGCTCAGTGGATAGAGCTCTCCCTACAAGGGTGTGATCGATACCAGGTGGCGTTAACCAAAAAGTGTGAAATCCCCACGTTTTTGCATAAGTCTCTGCGGATTCTTAAATATGCCTATCTACCCGATGGACAAATGTTCCTGAGACTAAATTATGAAGTGCAGAAAAACCCCATTTTCAGATAGGTGTGTGCAATATTTTCGCTGGCGCTCGCATATATTTATAGACGCGGTGGGTTTTTAAAAAGAATTTGGGGGCAGGAATGGCGGGGGGGGGGTGGGGGGAAGGTACAGAAGTTGATTCGCTGCAACACACGGAACACTATATTATCTTTTTCGGCATTTTTTGTAATGTCTACAGATAAATTGGAGGGGGTACAGCCCCCCCTCCCCCGCTGCGCTATCCTTCATTGCCTCTGGTTTTCAAGAGAGATTATCAATAAAAAATGAAAATTATGAAGTCAGTAATAAGAAGCTTCCTTTCGGCCTTCATGCTCGCATATCAAATTCAAGGGAGGTGAATACTCATCTTGTAGTTAGGAATATTAAAACAAAAAGCAATGTGCTTTAAATGCACAGCTCCATGTATTTTTAAAAATGTAAGCATTTCGGGCTCTGCGCTTCGCGTTCGCGCATGATCCACTTGACCTCAGCCGTTTCGATAGGACCGAATTATAGTTAAAAAGAAATGTCTACAAAATTCACAGCATTGTCATATGATTTTGTGTTTTTTTCGCCCCGCAGTCTTTTGGAATTGGTCATCTGTGTGTTGATGATTATTGAAATAGAAATGAGGCAAAATATGCCTGAAACAGGCAAAAGTTCACGTTTTTAGAAAAAGGGAGGTGATCATTAAAGGAGGAGTCCGGCTGAAATGAAAATAAGTTTTGTTAAAATTAAGTAAAATTATCAAGCACAACACAGATAAATTTCACAAAATCGGATTGAAAAATAAACAAAGTTATCATTTTTTTAGGTTCTCTTTTTGATTTTTTTTTGTAAAACAGTTCTTGCAATGTCTCATTGTCCTCATTTGAATATTTGAATATTCAATTAGCAAACTGGATGAGTCACAGTCCCCTACTTTTTGTGTATTTATTATATGAAAATCCTATTTTCCATTTTTTCATATATTGCGTATACAGAAAATCTGTCCCTCATACTGAATAAGTAAAAGCAATTGTGACCTTGAACATTCCGCACAAGGATTAATCCGTGTTTTTATTGTCCTTGGGGCAGAAATCTTATAATTGGTATTTCATACAAACAATACAAGAGTAAGGAAGGACTAGAGACAATCATCAGTTTGGCCAATTTGAAGAACTGTGTTTCCTTTAAAAATTGAAAACCTAAGAAAATTCATAAGCTTGCTATTTTCTTATCGATTTTGATGAAATTTTTCGGTGTTGTCTTGTTTCATTTTAAATTTATTTTTCTTATAAATGCATAACTCCAGCCGATGAGTTCCTTTAACTTGTTAAGGAATTAAATAGAATAGAAAAGATATATAAGAGACAAACTGTGCAATATAACATACCACATTCAGGCCATTAATCAGCAAAAATTTTTCCGGCTCGCGCTTCGCGCGTCGGCAAGTTCAAATCCTTGCGAAAAGTCTGCTTTCCACATTTTTTAAACCCTTATAAAAAATCCTTATTACGGATCTGTAAAAAATAATAGGGAAAAAAGTAAAAAAAATACACTACTTTAAGGTTCATTATAGAGGCCAAAAATTTTTTTTCGGGTCGCGCTTCGCGCTCGTAGAGTTTTCGTAATAAGTCCCATTGACTGTATTCCTGACTCCAAAAGGAAGTAAATATAATGTTAAATTTTCCTGCTCGCTTCGTGTTCACAACATAATTTTGCTAAAAGGGATGTTATCATCACCTCGGTAGAGGAATTTAAAAAGAAATCATGACTTAATAAACTGCTTCGGGTATTTTAATGAGCCAATGATTTTGGCTCGCGCTTCTGCGCTCGCGAAGGTGGTTGCTGTTTAAATGAAAAGGTTCCACATTGTGTCGAATTTTCGGAACCCCCGAGGCCCGGAAAAATCCTAGGTTACGGGGGGGCCTGAAGCCTAATGATCACCCATTTGAAAAGAATTCTTAACGCCCCTGGTAACGATAGATCACTCTTTCCACGCCTCATAACAAAATTGAAATCTTAAGGTGGATCACCCTTCCTCCAAACACGCCTGCCCTCTCCAGTTTCCGGCTTCGCACAGATATTTTCAGTTTGAACTAATTACAAAACCTTATTTTATTTTCGGGAATTAACGAATCCCCTTCGAATGACGATCCTATTTCGTTTTCCGGAAAACGAACCCTTCGGAATGACGAACCCTATTTCGTTTTCGGAATTAGCGGAACCTCGAATGACGAAACCCCTATTTCGTTGTGTCGGGAAATGACGAACCTTCGAATAGACATACCTTACGGAATAGACGCCAGCAAATGGTTCGGAATTAACGAACCCTTTTTTATGTTTTCGGATAAACGAACATCGAGGTATAGGCA
>CALNVZ010000174.1:74479660-74492502 GCA_940671915.1 Paracentrotus lividus | reverse complement strand
GCGCTTATCCTTCATCCCTGGTTTTCAAGAGAGATTACAATAAAAAATGAAATTATGAGTCATGTAATAAGAGCTTTTCCTTTCGGCTTCATGCTCGCATATCAAATTCAAGGGAGGTGAATATCATCTTGTTAGTTAGGAATATTAAAACAAAAGCAAATGTGCTTTAAATGCACAGCCTCCATGTAATTTTTAAAAAATGTAAGCAAAATTTTCGGCTCGCGCTTCGCGTTCGCCATGTCCACTTGACCTCCCGTTCGATAGGCCGAATTATAGGTTAAAAAGAAATGTGCTACAAATTCACAGCATTCATATGATTTTGTGTTTTTTTTCGCCCCGCATCTTTTGGAATTTGGTCATCTGTGTGTGGATGATTATTGAAAGTAGAAATGAGGCAAAATATGCCTGAAATACAAGGCAAAGTTCACGTTTTTAGAAAGGGAGGTGATCATTAAAGGAGGAGTCCGGGCTGAAATGAAAAAGTTTTGTAAAATTAAGTAAAATTCATCAAGCACAACACAGAAAATTTCATCAAAATCGGATGAAAAATAACAAAGTTATGCATTTTTTTAGGTCTTGATTTTTTTTGTAAAACAGTTCTTGGCAATTGTCTCATTGTCTCATTTGAATATTTGAATATTCAAATTAGCAAACTGATGATATCACAGTCCCCCTACTTCTTGTGTATTTTATTATATGAAATCCTATTTATCTCATTTTTTCATATATTGCGTATACAGAAAATCTGTCCCTCATACTGAAATAAGTAAAAGCACTTGTGACCTTGAACATTCCACAAGGATTAATCCGTGTTTTTATGTCCTTGGGGCAGAAAATCTTGATAATTGGTATTTCATACAATACAATACAAAGAAAGTAGGAGGACTGAGACATCATCAGTTTGCCAATTTGAAGAACTGTTTCCTTAAAAATTGAAAACCTAAGAAAATTCATAACTTTGCTATTTCTTATCCGATTTTGATGAAATTTTCGGTGTTGTGCTTTTTTCATTTTACTTTATTTTTCTTATAATGCAAACTCCAGCCCGGATGAGTCCTTTAACTTGTTAAGGAATTAAAAGAAAATAGAAAGATATATAAGAGACAAACTGTGCATATAACATACCACATTCAGGCCATTAAGGTGTATACATTATATGATTATTACCAGGAGGTAACAAAGAAGCATCAAACATTAGATGATAACAAGTCTTGTTGGCTTAGACTGCTTACCGGAGAAATTAAAGTTTTGCGAGTTTGAGCTCATGCCTTTACTTCATGTGCATTTCAGGTTTTTTAATGCTGGTATCTTGTCCAGATAGTATGATGATGTGTTCTAGGTGCCGGTTATTAGAATAAGCTGGTCGGATAAAAGTAAGGAAACTATAAGACACAATAGCAACTGGCTAGTGTATTGGTCCAATGTGGGTGGAAAAAATATTGGCTAAGTAGGTTAGAGGTGTTCATTTCTAAACTAAGATAACAGTTTGGCTTCAAAGCTAAACATGGTAACAGATATTGAAAGATATAAATTGCTAGTTATCGAAATAGGAACTCTTCAATGTTCTATCTTTTCCTTGATGCGTCAAAAGCATTGATCGTATAAACCATGAAAGCTGTTTACTGATAATGGCTGATAGAAGAACACTGGTTATTGTAAGGTTCTTTGTGTTCTGCGTAATGCCCATCAAACCATGATGGTTAAGATGGGGAAAAGTATGTTTTCTGGAATGTTTTCATGTCAAGTAATGGTGTAGACAGGGGGGATTCTCTCTCCTTTCCTTTTCAATTTGTACAATGGAATGGACTTTCTGAGAATTTAAATGCTTGTAATTACAGGTTGTATAGTTGGTGGTAAATTAGTGAATCACTTAACGTATGCTGATGAACCTGGTAATTTTAGTACTTCCCTCGGCTGGATACAAAGTTTACTCAATTTGCTCGAATTATGGTTTGATTATGATGTTAAATTATAACGCAAAAAAAGAGTAACGTACGATTATTAGGTGTAAAGATCACAAGAGTTTAAGTATTTCCCATTTCTTTTTGTGTGGGTGTGTAAACTTAATGTATGTGAAGAAGTCAAATAATCCTGGCCTTTCTTTACTGAGGACCTCTGTGATGACAGAGACATTTTATTCGACAATGTCGTAAATTAATATGCCCGGGCCAATATGTTAGTTAGGAATATTCATATGTGCTCCCACGGATGTGAAGGTGGCATTAACTTAGAGCCTTATTATCCCCATTCTATCACTGCACATTTGTGGGTGTAACTTCCAAAAAGAGAGTATGCAACGGCTTAGCCTGTGGCATATGAATGATGCTATGAGGTTGCTCCTACGAATACCTAGATACTTAAGTCGAGTCAAATGTTCCGCTGAATGAATGTTCCAGCCTGTCAGGCTGTCCATGAGTAATCCTCAATGTTTTAGATTGCAACTAAGAGGCTAACAATTCTGATAAATCATTGTTAATGTTCTAGTAAACCCAATGTATAGTAGCGTCAGGTACTAATCAGATTGGTGGAAGTTTTGGCTTCAACAGCCTTATGGCACAAAACAGAATTCTTAGCTGTTTGTGCATGATTTATGTTAATTTTTTTTTCTTTCTTTTCTTTAATTAATTGTTTGTTTGTTTAGTTATTAGTAAGTTTTAGTCTGTTTTAATGTTCTCATTGTTGTATTTTCATTCTCTTTGGCTCATGTTTCTTTTTGTAAACTTGTTATGGACCCTGCTTGGTAAAGTTGAAGTTCTGAAATAAGTTTGAATTGAATTGAATACATAAAGAAATCATGTTCATTACTTATAGGGGTCAAGTAAGGTCATTGGGGGTCAATTAGTAATTTAGATTGAAATACAATAAAGGAGTTTAAACAAGCTCCATTTTTGTGTAGTATTGTCAAGTTTTGTATAATAGATTATTAAAAACTGACAGATTTTGTATTTCTAATCCAGAAACTCTACGTTCAATTAAATGTGAGGGGTCACGAATATGGTCGGGTCAATTGATAAATTGGGTCAAAATGTTACAGTGACCTAGAAATATTGTGATGTACACTAGAACCCTTGAGCCATGAACTTCAAATTAAAAGTAGTATTTACCATCATGTAAGAAGACAATCTAATTTGATTGTAGAACGTAGTGAAAGGCAAGGTTATTAAGTCAACTTATGAATTCCAGGTTTTTAACCTCGTTATTACATTGTTTAGATAAAAAAGCTGATACATATCAACTCGATCTGATGATAAAGTTATCATTAGAAGGCCAATGTCATACAATTTTAGGGCAAATGTCAACGGTCACAAAGGTAAAAACTAAGAAATACAGACATTTTGCCTTCGTTATTCAAGTATTCAAAAACTATTTGGAATGTGAAACTATCATGATGTGAACCATGAATCTCATTATATGAGACTGTATATTGGTAAAATGTCAAGGTTCAACCAGAGGTTTGTGGTCTGAAATTACTTTTTTAACTGAGGGCCTCCTAAACGTGGCATGTAGGAGTGCGCATTGTTTGGGTATTATCGTCGATATAAATAATATAAGAAATAATAATAAGTAGTGGGTACTTGTTATAGTCGCTCAGGTCGTCTCTCGACGCTCATGCGCTATCTTAAGTGTTTCAAAATTTACTGGACCTCAACTTTAATTTGTGCAAGTCTCTTCCGTTTTTAACCAATTTGGGTATATTTTATAAATAATGATACATAACTGCCCTAACAGTCAGGTCCAGGGCGTAGAACACGAAATTACTTTCTTTGTACGTGGGGGAGGGGGGGGAGGGTTGGGTATTCATAATGCGGTGGTCCACAACTAGCCGGTAGGCTTACGGGACACGTGCATGCCGTGTAGCCTGCGTTGCATGCTGCAATGCCTTGCACAGGTCCTGGGTCAACTTCTGGCGATTCCTGCGTTTCTGGTAGTAAGGGTATTGTAAAAACTTCCTGCACTCGTATACTCAACGTGCCTTGCATGGTACGTCGAGGTTAACGGTGAGTTGTGACTTGCCGCATAATGGTCGGCGGGACGTCAGTTCCTTTTGTTAGTGGGGGTGGGGGGGGGGGAATTGCACTACGCCAGTGGTCAGGTATCATGCTTTTGACATACCTTTACAAAATATCATCAAAGATCATCTGCCTATAATCGTGATATCATTAAGTTTGAAGTTCAAAGCGGTTTGCTGGGATGTCATAACTTGCTGTTGTGTCATTTGACATATGTCCTTTGATATAGCAAATAGATCATCTTTTCTATATTTACAACTAATCATAAATTGAAGTTCAATATCCCAAATTACTTTCTCAATGATTGATTACCATTTGACCTATATCATGATCCCTGAATTTATTGAATGTGGTTTGATTATGAAATACAAATCTGTAGGTTTTAATCATCAGTTTACACACAACTTAAGAGTAAAAGCTCTACAATAGACCCCGTTTTCCCTATTTAGGTCACATACGTTGACCCAAATGACCTTAGTATTGACCTATATCTACTGAATAGATGATTTTCAATAATATAATAGATAGTTTCTTCATCATAAATAATATAGTTTGAAAAAAATAATGAATTTTATTTCATAGCAATTTTAGCTTGTCAAGCCTATTATTCCTTTCATGTGAAGTTTGTTGACTTTTGAACCCTTTTTACCACCATAGCTTCCTTATTGAGTGAAGCTTGTCAGAGTAGATGATAATTTGCATATTCTAATACATGAATTGGCATCTGGTGAATATATTATCATCGAAATAAAACTTTTTCTTAATTAAGCAATACGATGTAATCCAGAATTTTCATAGATTGACCATGTGACCCTTGACCATTCTATCTTTCTTTCCATAACATCAAATTAGAGTTTCTTCTTATATGATGGTACCTTACTAGTTTTAAAGATTTGAGTTCATTGGCTCAAGTTCAGTGTGCATATAGCACACATATCTAGGTCAATGTAACATTCTTGCCCTATTGTCCGTTGACCCTTTGACCATATCAACATTTTACATTTATTGAATGTGTTTTCTGGATAGAATCAATCTGTAATTTTAATCATCCATATTTTACATAATTGACAGTACTATACACAAAATGTAGCTGTTTACTGCCTTCGTATATATCCATCTAAATTAAACCAATTTGACCCCAAATGACCTTACTTTGGGTTTATGACATGATTTCTTATGTAGAAATATGTTTCATTTAGTTTTCTTAATTCGAGTGAGGATGAGTGAATGTAATTTCGACAACACAAACACACAAAAATGTGTGTTCCAAACCAATCTTTAGCTGTGTGGCTCAAATGTTTCATGTGAAAGTTTGTACCTTTTGCACATTTCCCGCATAACTTCTTACTAGGAGGTCAGGGGTATAGATCCTGTACACTTTCTTGTTCAGTAGAAAGAGATACATAGCTATTTTGCTGTGTCTTTTATGATACTATTCGGACATTTATAAAAATTGACCCCTATTGGCCCCAGTTTGACCTTATTGACCCTAGAGAGTTGCCATGGGGTTAGCAGGGGACTAACCAAGTCTGAAATTTGATTAGTGACTTTTAACCACTCAAACACTTTCAAAACCTTTGTTCCCTAAAATACTGACGGGGTCTACAACATCGGTCCTCTCTAATCCTCCCGGAAAAACTTGCAACTGCCTGATTGAAAAATTAACTTGCCCTCTACATGGAAAACTTGCTAACCAGTCGATGAGTGTACAACACATCTGGTCATCACGGCCAAAGAGATCAACCACCATAGTGTTTTCGTTCTCGCGAGTTGGTACTTCAATAATGAAGTTCATGAATATCTACATTTAAAATCTTTCCGAACAGAAATATCCTAACCTAACCGAACTTTCTAACACATTGAATCTTAAAAAGAAGGGAATAAAGTTTTAAAATGGGAAATAATGAAGAATCAACTTGCAATGCGAAAAAGTGGGAATTTCAACCTTTGCTAGAGGAAAGCTAAATCATTCACACAAATGGGAAAAAATCTCGCTCAACGCGAAGTCTTAGCTGATTAGTACATGCCGCCACAAAAAATAAGACAAAAGCACCGGACCATGAAATCAAGGCCCACAATCCAACTAGCTTCAAGTGTCCTGATGAGCGCCCGTGATCGAGGCGCGAATCATTGGTAGACCAGAGGTGAAGGAATTCCTATAACGCTCTGCTTCAAATGAAACATCGAGCACTTTTCTGAACTTTGTCTGATATTATATATATATATAAATATAATAATAATATAATACCATGTATAATACATATATAAATGGGTAACGAAATAAGGTTTCATTTTTGTAGTTATAATGTTTTTTAACGATAAGATGGCCGGTATTGAAGTTAAATGTTATTTTCCGCCGTATTTGTAGTACAGAACGTCATTTTGGTAATCGATTATAAAATAGTCGATCTTGGTCACTTTTAATTAGAATTATGGTTTAATTAATTAATAAGTGAGATTGCTTTTTCGGTTTCTAAGATTATTGTTATCTTATGTAAGACAGTATTCTCGGTGTACATTTAATTAGATCAGAAAACGTAAACTGTTAAAGTTTATTAGATTATTAACTGTTACTATTAATCATAATATACAGAGAGAATCATGTTTGTACATTTCTGGATTTGGTGAAGTCTAAAGAAACACGGGGACCATAGAGCTCATTGCACTGTAAAGTACTCGGACTAAATAAGTTTGGTGCTGACTAAACCGACCCAGCCCCCCGTCGCGAAGCGACGGGAACTGAACGACAGTAGACATATTTGGCGTAAGTTTTTGAAAATATCTATACATCCAACAATTTTCGTGTCAAAAATAACCTTATTTGAAATTCATACTCACATTGAATCAATCTTTGAAGTTTTTTTCCTCGAATTGGTGACATTCTGCGAATGTTTCACATGAAGTAACAACTAATAATGTAGAAAATCAGGAATTGAGTCATCAACCGTATATCTCTCCGTGCGTGCGTTGTCTTCGCCATCGCTTCGCACAGTAAAATGACGTCATAAAAATGGCAGCGATGGCACTAACGCTATGAGAAGAGACAAGGCCAACGGAAAATTCATTTGGTAAGTAAGAAGCTCTTTATATACCTTTCATTTTAGTGTTGTTTACGTCGTGGAAACATCATAGAAACCTTACAACAACATTTTAACATTAGATTGATTAAATTGACCAGTATAATTCTCTGATCGCTCTGTTCATCGCTGATTTTTCGCGTAAATGGAGTGGTGAAGTACAGCCCCCGTCGCCCTTCGGCAACGGGGCTGGTGTATGTTAGGTGCTGACCAAATGAAGACATCTGATGGTTAAGCAGTTGTTATTATCTTGGTACCCCCGAGTGACGGATGTTCTCGTCAGGCAATAGACCAGAATAACTTCTCTTGAAGTCGTGTCTCTAGACGAACCTTTATTAGGTTCCGACCCACTAAGGGTCGTTGGGCCAAGAGAACGACGATACCATACCTAGGGATCTGGTGTAGACGACGTTTGGTAGTCCTGCTGCTGGTGACGGACGATAGGTAGTGAGCTGGATTTGTAGTGGAGCTGGACTGGTAGTGAAGCTGGTTTGGTAGTGGAGCTGGACTCTGGCGTAGTGAGCCCTGGTTTGGTGGTAAGCAGAGTCTACCAAACGTGTGAGCTGGTTTGGTGTGGTTAGCCTGTCTGGTGGGTGAGCGGAGTCCTAACCAACGGTGAGCGAATCTACACCAACAGCACCAGGAAGGGTAAGCACCCGTTATTCCGAAGTTCGTAATTCGAAGGGATCTTTATTCCGAGATTCGTTATTCCAAGGTTCGTCATATCAGAAGGTTCGTCATTCCGAAGGTTCGTGCATTCCGAAAACCGAAACTAAGGGTTTGTCATTCCGAAGGTTTCAGTCTATTCCGATAAAACAAATGAATAGGTTTCGTGATTACCGAAGGTGTCGTGCATATTTCCGAAACGAAATAAGGTTGCGTTACTTGCCGAAGGTTGCGTATATCCGAAAACGAAAAAGGGTTCGTTGTTCCGAGGTTTTGTCATTGCGAGGAGGGGTGTCATTATTTTAGGGGTATCGGGGGCTAGCGGGACTAAATGCCTCAACACATTAATAAGTGTATGTACTGATGTGTTGGCTCAGTGGATAGAGCTCTCCCTACAAGGGTGTGATCGATACCAGGTGGCGTTAACCAAAAAGTGTGAAATCCCCACGTTTTTGCATAAGTCTCTGCGGATTCTTAAATATGCCTATCTACCCGATGGACAAATGTTCCTGAGACTAAATTATGAAGTGCAGAAAAACCCCATTTTCAGATAGGTGTGTGCAATATTTTCGCTGGCGCTCGCATATATTTATAGACGCGGTGGGTTTTTAAAAAGAATTTGGGGGCAGGAATGGCGGGGGGGGGGTGGGGGGAAGGTACAGAAGTTGATTCGCTGCAACACACGGAACACTATATTATCTTTTTCGGCATTTTTTGTAATGTCTACAGATAAATTGGAGGGGGTACAGCCCCCCCTCCCCCGCTGCGCAACGAACATCGAGGTATAGGCATTTTACGTGTTTCGGAATGACGAACCTTCGGAATAATGGACCTTCGGAATAATGGACCTTCGGAATTACGAAGTGTAACCCAAGGAAGGGCAGAGTACAAGCAGGCAAGGAGGCGTCTGGAGGTGCATGCCAGGACGGAGGTTTTCGTTGTACGGAGGAAGGTGGTTACCTGAGCTGACGGAACAAGGGGCAGAGATTTCTTCATTCTGAGGAGCAAGCAAGGTCAGATTGGAGCCGTCGTTGGTCGGGGCAATGGAAGATCGGCGTATCTGGAGGTGCGTGACAATGGTGGTAGATATCTGAAGGGCGAGCTGAGCAGAGGGGAAGAAATCATCTGGAGGTGTTCAAGCAGATAGGTTGCTGGTATCCAGAGGGAACACTGCAGGATTTTGTAGAGAGCTTGTGTTGCAGTACAAGGCAGATTGGAGTCCATGAACCGTCTGCTCATGAAGAGTCGTGTTTTTTCGTCTGTTTCAGAAACGGATTTTGAATACATCTTTTTGTCACACCATGAGCACTGACGAAGAGTGTGACTTCGCCTTTCAATTTTGAGAGCTATGCTCCTTGTTATTATGATTTTATGTTTTTGGCATTCTTCTTTATCAACTGTGTGATTCATATATACATATATATGTATATATATATAGGCAGCAATGGAAATACCCACATGACAGACAACCCGGGTTTGGGCACCCCCGGGGTGACCAACCCCGGGTAGACAAGGAAAATTAGTCATTTTTCGCATGTATACAGTATCATTACACAGTAGCATGATTATTTACAATAGGGCCTGCTAGTTTTCCATCGTAATCTCCATAAGCATTTGGTGGTCATTGCCTTCGTGATATCAATTTCGTCAACTACAAAAGCTGTACAAGCTGTCAAGCAAATGTAGTTTAAATGATACTCAGTTGCTTTGAATGTCGAATTCAATGTTCGATTGCTCTTCGCTTCATGGTCGATATAATACGAAAATAGCATTAGGGGGCAATTTCGGTTATTAGAACTGTCGAAAAAGGTGTTCGTAAACGATATAGCCTTATTCAAAGGCGCTATAGGTAGCGATTGGAAATTGCGCGCTTATTTATACGTACATTGTAGACTAATTCCAGCAAGGAGCTAGATGGGTTGCGTTCTCGCGCTAGCAGCGATAGTGCTACGCAGGTTCTTTGCTAGTGGTACGGTACCGTAGTTCTAGCTAGCTAGCTGAGCTTGCGAGCTCGCTGACTGAGTGTGTTGTGCAGAATGTGGCCGTGGTGTACTGCGCTGTGTAGCTGCATCTAACTGTAGTTTTCCAGTTCAACTGGATTTTTTTTGAAGCAAGCCATCGACTGAATCTACAGTTACAGCTTGAACAGGGACATATGAAAGTTAGTCTTTAACTTACGTGAAACTAAAAATTGCACACTGCTCTAAGGATGACGATTTTAGTTTGTTGTCAAACTAGAGTGGTCTATGATGCCATTAGGTCAACCCAGGGTAGACACCAATGCCAACTGTCAATATCACAAGCATCTTCTATATTTTCGTTTGTTGTCAACCCAGGGTTGTCTATGATGCCATTTGGTCAACCCAGGGTAGACAACAATGCCAACTCTCAACATCACAGCATCTTCTAGATTTTAGTTTGTTGTCAACCCAGAGTTGTCTATGGGGCCATTTGGTCAACCCAGGGTAGACACCAATACCAACTGTCAATATCACAAGCATCTTCTAGATTTTCATTTGTTGTCAACCCAGGGTTGTCTATAATGCCATTTGGTCAACCCAGGGTTGTCTATGATGCCATTTGGTCAACCCAGGGTAGACAACAATGCCAACTGTCAATATCACATCTAACGTTAGATTTTAGTTTGTTGTCAACCCAGGGTTGTCTATGATGCCATTTGGTCAACCCAGGGTAGACAACAATGCCAACTCTCAACATCACAAGCATCTTCTAGATTTTAGTTTGTTGTCAACCCAGAGTTGTCTATTTATATGGGGCCATTTTGTCAACCCAGGGTAGACGTATATTATTTAAAGTTATCGCCTTTGATAAAGGCTATACCAACTTTTCAGCTGTTCCAATAACCAAAATTCCTCCCTTATGTTATTTTCATTATTGTATTTTGACCAACAAGAGAAGAGCAATCAAACGAGCAGATTTTTTGATCAACATTGAATTCGACATCAAAGCAACCCTGCAAATATCATTTAAACTACCATTTGCTGACAGCTTGTACAGCTTCTTGTAGTTGAGAAAATGTATATCATGAAGGCAATGACTTACCAAATGCTTAATGGAGATTACGATGGAAAACTAGCAGGCCCTATCCTTTAAATAAATCATGCTACTGTGTAATGATACTGTATACATGCGAAAAATGACTAAGTTTCCTTGTCTACCCGGGTTGGTCACCCCGGGGTGCCCAACCCCGGGTTGTTTGTCATGTGGGTATTTCCATTGCCTGCATATATAATATATATATTATTATACTACCTATAACACACCAATCATAAGTAAGTTTCCCCCCCCCCCCCCCACCTTAAAGGGACGTATAATTGATAAAACATGGGGAATTCACCTTATCTCGGATGAAATGATAACATTCAAATCAGAGCCTGAGGCGTGTTGCGTAATCTCCAGCGACAAGGTGTCTGGATTTAATCCTTCATGGCTAGACAAACTAACCAGAAGTCCGAAGTAAATCTAACCTATCTTTTGTTTTTGAAATGGAGCATTAAACAAGTCCTCTCTTTGAACTAATACGAAGAGACCCGTTGAGAGTCTATAAACTAAGAATTGTTGAGGACTCGAGAATCCGAAGCTACTGACCCTATTTACTAACTGAATTCGGTCAACATCGTCGTGTTCGTGCTGTCCGAATGTTAATCCCCAGTAGTCCGACCTATACGCGTAAGCCACTGTCGATTTTGTACGAGTCAATGGAGCTCAGGAAAAACTCTCATTCCCCACGATCTCCGAGTTTCAGGGGACTTTAAGAACCCCATCAAATCTTCCAATATAACAAATAATTCAAGTTGAAACTCGTACGGGATATAGCTAGGATTGTTAGGAATTTAGCGACATCCGTGACTTATCGGCAGAATGAAAACAACATTAACAAAAAATGATGTTTTTTTTTTTCTTCAAAAACTGCAAATCTATGCACACATTAATGCCCACACCGACCTTGCTGACCCGACCCATATGTTGGAAGAACAATGGAATGCCATCCCCCCAGTAAAGATTTTGAAATTTTTGAAAAAGCGTCATTTTGTGTTTATGATGCGCTTATTCAGCCGTTAAGTCATGGATTTCACTAATTTTCGAGAATCTGCTTTCTAACAATCCTAGCTATATTATATGCTTGGTTTCAACTTGAATAATTTGATAAATTTTAAGATTTGGTGGGGTTCTTTAGGGGGAAAACTTATTTTTGATTAGGTGTTTATATAGTATACACCTAGAAAATGTGAATAAGAAGAAAAACAAATTAATAACTCCAAAATTTTATACATTTTCTAAAAGGGC
Source organism: Paracentrotus lividus (assembly GCA_940671915.1). Lineage (NCBI taxonomy): Eukaryota > Metazoa > Echinodermata > Echinoidea > Camarodonta > Echinidae > Paracentrotus > Paracentrotus lividus. The sequence continues at coordinate 74,480,441 of CALNVZ010000174.1, read as the reverse complement.
AACTCTTTCCGCATCTTTTGGTACCAATTTTGTATGTTATATCTTTACAATTGGATGAACATGGTACATTGTTTGTGAACATGAACATTTCGAATTGTGCAAACGTTGGAGCAAAACCAAAACAACAAAAGCTATCGAATAAAGCAACTCCATCCTGATTGAAATAGCATAACCTTTTAACGAAAATGTCTTGCACTAAATAACTTGGCAGGGGCGTTGGTACACATATCGACTACATTTAGTGTGAAAATGAGATAGATCTGTAGAGTTAGTGGGATCTCCCTGGTAGAGTCAAGCATGAGTGAGCACACGTCAAAGACAAAAATAATCACTTTTCAAAAGGAAGAGGCCTTTTTAGGTCCTCTCAGGGACAACTTACTCTTTGATATGTACTCTTTCATTGATTATTTGATTAATCAATTTGATTTTTACACAGAATCTAGTTGATAACTGTAACAACACCCTTGCTAAGTTATTTGGCTCAAAACATTTTCGGTAAAAAGTAATGATATTTTATTCGGGATGGAGTTGCTTTTTTGTCAGCTCTTGCACAATTCGAAATTTACATGTTCGCAAACAATGCACCGTGTTCATCCGGGGAGGGTCCACGAGTCCTCGGTCCCACGAGTCCTACGTCCCACGAGACCTCGGTCCCACGAGTCCTACGTCCCATGAGGCCGAATATATTATCATTTGAGGTGTCAGAACAAAATATCACATAATATATATATATAACATCATCAACAGATATCAGCCCCCCGCCTATGCAATCGAGTAAGGC
>CALNVZ010000174.1:74454188-74467351 GCA_940671915.1 Paracentrotus lividus | reverse complement strand
GATGTTAACATTATTGAATATGCAGCCAGGGGGTGTTAGGTGATAATTGTTTTTCTTCACAATAAAAGTATAGAGCAGTAAGTTATTTGATTTCATGTAAACAAATATTAAGATTGTGTCTGTCATTTTTGGGTGATTTTATTCAAATTAGGCAAATGAGCGTAACAGGGGCATATTACCTGCTGTACCCTACTGAAACATTCTTGGTACATAAGGTTAATTGGATACGCTGGGTGACGGTGGTCACTACTATACCCATTCCAGCAGGCACTATTTCATTGTTATTTTGTATACTTTAAGCGGCGGCCCCTTTCCCCGTGTTTGTACATGACCTGTCCTGACTACCAAAACACAACAAACTTCTAATAAGTTCAAGAAAAATATTTCAAATAAAACATTTATGGGCCGGATGTGAAAATAACCTATTTTATTTATTATTTTTTATTTTGTTTGTCGTCTGGGGGGGGGGGCTTTCTATTTTTACAGGCGGGCCATTCAAGCCCTCCGTATCTATGATATGTCAAATCTCATCATTTGTTTTAAAAACTGCAACACATTGCAGTGACGCCTTGCGTATGTGAACCTAACAATCCCTATTTTGTTATAATCTTGGGCCGTCTGGGGGAAGGGCTGTTTGAAAACTTATCCAATAAAATTTTCAGAAAAACTCACCACCTTGTTTTCAGATTTTATAAACGCCTAATTTTTTGTTCATAATAAACATATATTCCAACCCTACTCAGAAAACACTGCTCTGGGGTTTCTCTTAACCCCCCCCCGCCTCCCCTGCCCATTCAAAATAAATCAAATACGCCAAAACTCCCCATGTGCTTCACCGATTATTTTTTTTGGTAAAATATTTCTTGTGTCCTCTTATTACCTAATGACCTTCTCCAAAATCTTTTGAATCCAATGCTGGGTGGTACTTACTATCTTCTTCACTAAAAACTTTCTAAAAAAATTTATTATTATTAATTTTTATATAATTTTTTATTTTTTAATTATATTTTTTATTGTCGCGTCGACTCCAAGCGACGCAGAGGCGGATCCGGGGGTGAGAGAGGGAGGCGCCTAATAATTGAAAACCACTCATTGGAACCGAATTACATTTTAAACCGAACATTTTGGTGCCCCCCCCCTCCTGTAATCCTGGACCGTCACTACTGAGAAGGATAAGGGACGTCTTTAACATAGTCCTATCAGTCGCAAACCGCGCCTCCGCGAAATGAGATGACACCATATTCGCCATGCCAGTGCCTATGGTATTAACCACAACTAATTAATTCATGTGTATAATTCAGCTTACAAATGTTTCTATTGATGTTTGAAACAACAATTCTGATAAAAGAAAATACAATATGGAAATCGGCTCGAGGACGTAGGACTCGTGGTGACGTGGACTCGTGGGACGTAGGTCTCGTGGGACGTAGGACTCGTGGGACGTAGGACTCGTGGGCCCGAGGACTCGTGGGACGAGGACTCGTGGGAAAAAACTCCGCCTCGTGGGACGTAGACTCGTGGACGTAGGTCTCGTGGACGAATAGGACTGTGGGAAAATATTCGTGGCAAATAAGCGTCCATCACAAAGTTTCAATAAAGCCACGACATAACCGCAAATACTGTGTTTGTTATTTTGTCAGCCTGGAATAATACATGTTTAAGAGGACATGACTCTTCAAATTTAGATCTACTATTTAAATTCAGAGATATATATGAGCAAAGTCAAAGTTTGAAAACACCATTTTTTTTGCGGTCCCGTTTGTTACCAACGAATAAATGATCATAAATTAATTATGAATTTAGTTATTACAACTATTTTTTATGTTTTTGTTGAACATTCGTAGTACCTTCAGGAATATACCAAAGGACTGAGATTTCATTTAAGATTTTTCAAACAAGCCCTTTTTTTTTGGCTCTGAATGTCCCGTTTGTTACCGCGCAAAATAGCTTGGACTTGCCCATATATATATATATATATATATATATATATATATATATATATATATATATATAAAGAATTGAACAAAATTGTCTCCTTGGCATCTGTAAAATTCATGAATAACACAGTTGATAAAGAAGAATGCCAAAAACATAAAATCATAGATTTTATAATAAGGAGCATAGCTCTCAAAATTGAAAGGCGAAGTCACACTCTTCGTCAGTGCTCATGGTGAGACAAAAAGATGTATTCAAAATCCATTTCTGAAACAGACGAAAAAACACGACTGTTCATGAGCAGACGGATTGTGAAACTCACCTTTCAAAAGAAATCATCGCGCTGAAGATGGAGATGGCGCGAAGAAAATAACGCATCCAAAGACGCGTAGATCTAGTCATGACTGCAAGATGACAATGGCGGATCTCCGACTCCAAACCAGGAATATCTTGAAAGGGCCTCACCGCCGACAGTCAAGAAGTAGCAGTAAAAATACCTAAAAAGAATTGAACAAAAATGTCTGCTTGGCATCTGTAAAATTCATGAATAACACAGTTGATAAAGAAGAATGCCAAAAACATAAAATCATAGATTTTATAATAAGGAGCATAGCTCTCAAAATTGAAAGGCGAAGTCACACTCTTCGTCAGTGCTCATGGTGAAACAAAAAGATGTATTCAAAATCCGTTTCTGAAACAGATGAAAAAACACGACTGTTCATGAGCAGACGGATTGTGAAACTCACCCTTCAAAAGAAATCATCGCGCTGAAGATGAAGATGGCGCGAAGAAAATAGGGAGCTTTCGCTGGACTACGGGGACGCTAATCTAGAACGTTAGCAAAAAAGAGGGCACTATTTTCAAAATGCCTGCAAACCCTCGTTTTCTATCTTCTTCAATAACTTTGAATAAAAGTTTCCAATGGTAACCGCACATGTTCCCTTTGGCTTGTGAGACATTGTAACGTCTATTGTTGCAATAAGAATTCAACCCAAAGGCTACTTTACTGGGGATACCTAGTTCTTTCTTTTTTTCATACCAAGGTTTTATTGTGACAAATGCATCTATGCGTATAACAGCTGACCTAAAACATTGCTGATATGAAAAGAAATAACCTACCGCCCAGCCTTTATGATTAGTCAAATAAAAGTATGCTTCTTTTATGTTTTAGCAAAGGGGGAAATGCCTGTCTACATTCCTATCAAAGCGCTCGCTTATTATAACTGACTTACGTTCTCAGCTGAGAACCTAGATACGTTTTACGTTTCGGGAGAATGTACATTTCCCCAAAATAGCGTTGTAGATTTTGACAACGGGGAGCTATCTCTTGTAGCTAGGGGAAACCCTCGTTTGTGCACACGAAAACTTGTAATTTAAACGCTTGCCAGCCGTTTCTAGCAAATACCAGTTTTACACACTCTTTTTCCTGTACTAACAGTATGCAGGAGTTTGGGGTTTGAGCTATTTTGAAAATAAAGTCATCCATAAAGCTAACGTTCTAGATTAGCGTCCCCGTAGTCCAGCGAAAGCTCCCTACTAACGCATCCAAAGACGCGTAGTCATGACTGCAAGATGACAATGGCGGATCTCCGACTCCAAACCAGGAATATCTGCACCATGAGCACTGACGAAGAGTGTGACTTCGCCTTTCAATTTTGAGAGCTATGCTCCTTATTATAAAATCTATGATTTTATGTTTTTGGCATTCTTCTTTATCAACTGTGTTATTCATATATTTATATATATATATATATATATATATATATAAACACAACACAAAAAGAAAGTTCCCCCTATTTCAGATATCAATAATTTTTGAACCAGTAGGAATTTTTAAAATCTAATTATTTGTCCATGTAGGGAATTTAATTAACTACAATGGGAATGAATTTAAGGAAAAATCATCAAGTCATGCTTCAGTGAGCAATGGTTGAATGCAAAAATGTCATTTTCTAAAGTTCGCAAGCCTAAAATGGTAAATTTGATTAAATGATAACGGACCCATTTTCAGATTTTAAACATTTTACACGTCAGAATGTATGCAAAATATGCTTCCCAATATACGGAAACGAAATTTGCGTCAAATTTCACGGTTGAGTGAGCATGCAGAGAAAATTGCCCAACTGCGATTTTTACTTCTTTGCCATGGTATATTTGATCAAATATGATGATATTCCTGTTGTGGAAGTGTATGCAACCAATATCCATTCATTCACGGTTGAATGAACCCATCAAACAAACAAAAAATAGGCCATTTTAGAAATACGAAGAGTCATTGTAGTAATTTTATGCACTAAAATGCATCTCGATAACATTAATGGCTTGTATTTATATTCTTTGGGCACGTGTCAATGATCCTATGGCATTTATTTAAAAATTCATGCTTCAGTGAGCACGTGAGACTGGAAAAGCCCTTTTCTCTCGTTCGGACTAAAATTCAAATTCTTACTTTGATTGAATATAACAATTATTTTGGGGGAGTACCTTTGATTTTATTTTCATAACAATCCCGATGTTTCACGCCTCAGTGGGCACAAGATACAAGAAAATCATGAAAATGAGAAGAAAGTTTGGGGCTTCGTCATGGTTCAGTGACTTTTCGAATACGTAATTTGAATCAAGATCATTTTAGTTCGAGATCAGTTTGAAGCTGTGTGCCAAGTTTCGTGACCTAAACTCACAGTAGAATTGACAATAATCATCAATGAAATTGGCCAATTTCACATTTGTCAGGTATTGATTTCTCCTCCATTGGGTCAGATGCATAAAAAATAGCAATGGCTTTTTCTAGGCTTTAGCTTGATTCCGTATGCATAAAAATGAGCAATTGCTTTAAAGCAAAGCTTTTGCTAGTAAGCTCAAGCAATTGCTAACTGCCTGCTAGCACTTGCTTTACGATTTAGCAACTGCTAAAAAGTGTATGCATAAAGCAAACATTTTGCTAGTGCGCTTAGGCATTTGCTCGTGTTTTCAAGCTCCTTCATAGCAGCTTGAGCGTTTGCTTGATCAAGACATTCACGGTTAATCATCATGTTTATGCATGTGAGAGAAAAATCTAAGGTGCACAGGAACAAAATTAATCGAGAAGAAATTACTCCAGAGATCTATCAGAATTTTTTTTCGTTTCGATAAAAAAATGTGGAATGAATGGCTTACAGATTCTTACAAGAACACGTGAAACAGGGGAAGGATGCATTACACCGGTGCTCCATTACCTGGCGGACCCAGGGTTCCAAGCATCAGTGGGGGAGTGTTGGGATAAGCCAGGCTACTGTTTCTCGGCATATCTAAGTAATATATTTATGTAATTAGTCAATAAAAACACAGAGGAAACCATAGTTCTGTGAGATAGAACACCGGAATTAGAAGCAAAGTTTTCCTGAATTCAGAAATTTCCTGAAAAGCAGTGTCTCTGTGTATTTCACAATCTTTTTGAACGGTTAACATGGTTGATCAAACCAATAATTGGTAACTTTATTTTTATTTTTTTTAACTTTATGAAGAATATGCAAAAGTGAAGTTGTCTATCTTTTTTCAGTATCTTCTTCCAAATCATTCTCACCTTCTTGCATACGAGTCTCGCTCTTGTTTTGTGATCGTGTTCGCATCAGCGTGACGTCGCTATTGTTGAATCCGCTAGCAATTGCTCGCTTAAGCAAGCAAAGGGTTTGAGCACTAGCAAAAGGTATGCATACGAAATTTAGCAATGGCTTTGGCTTGATCTTTCGCTTGGCTTGCAATTGCTTTTGCTTGAAGCAATTGCTTTCAAGCAATTGCTACTTTTTATGCATCTGACCCAATGACTTTATGTACAGAGGTTCAACAAAAGTTTAACAAAAGAGAAATTTGTCATATTTTAATTGTCAGTTTTTGTCCATTTGACTGTGAATTATTTAATGAAACTTTGCACATAGCTTCAACTAGTCTCTAAGTAACATGATCTTTATTCAAATTACGTATTCGAAAAGTCACTGAACCATGACGAAGCCCCAAACTTTCTTCTCATTTTCATGATTTTCTTGTATCTTGTGCCCACTGAGGCGTGAAACATTGGGATTTTTATGAAAATAAAATCAAAGGTACTCCCCCAAAAGAATTGTTATATTCAATCAAAGTAAGAATTTGAATTTTAGTCCGTACTAGAGAAAAGGGCTTTTCCAGTCTCATGTGCTCACTGAAGCATGAATTTGTAAATAAATGCCATAGGATCATTGACACGTGCCCAAAGAATATAAATACAAGCCAAAAAATGTTATCGAGATGCATTTTAGTGCATAAAATTACTACAATGACTCTTTGTATTTCTAAAATGGCCTATTTTTGTTTGTTTGATGGGTTCATTCAACCGTGAATGAATGGATATTGGTTGCATACACTTCCACAACAGGAATATCATCATATTTGATCAAATATACCATGGCAAAAAAGTAAAAATCGCAGTTTGGGCAATTTTCTCTGCATGCTCACTCAACCGTGAAATTTGACACAAATTTCGTTTCCGTATATTGGGAAGCATGTTTTGCATACATTCTGACGTGTAAAATGTTTAAAATCTGAAAATGGGTCCGTTATCATTGAATCAAATTTACCATTTTAGGCTTGCGAACTTAATAAAATGACATTTTTGCATTCAACCATTGATCACTGAAGCATGACTTGATGATTTTTCCTAAAATTCCTTCCCATTGTAGTTAATTCAATTCCCTACATGTACATATAATTAGATTTTTAAAATTTCTTCTGGTTCAAAAATTATTGATATCTGAAATAGGGGGAACTTTCTTTTTGTGTTGTGTTTATATATACCGAATGAGTAAAAAAAACTTTACACCTAGAAAAATGTCAATAAAGAGAAAACCAATTCATAAACCCTAAATCATTTTACATATTCTCAAAGAGTAACTCCTCCCGCATCTTCTGGTACCATTTTTGTGTGGTATGTTCTTACGCTTGGATGAACACGATGCATTGTTTGCGAACATGCAAATTTCGAATTGTGCCAGGATGGGGATGAAATTGAAACAACTAAAGCTGAAAAAAAGCAACTCCGTCATGAATAAAATAGCTTAACTTTTTAACGAAAATGTCTTCCGGTTAAAAATTTGGCAGGGGTATTGTTACACATATTGACAACATTTTGTATGAAAATGAGATAAATCTGTAGGGTCAGGCATGAGTGAGCACACGTCAAAGAAAAAATGATCTCTTTCAAACGTATTAGGAGGCCTTTTTAGGTCCGTCAGTGGCAATTTACTCTTTGATGTGTACTCATTCGTGCATTACTTGACGAGTCAATCTAATTTTCATACAAAATGTAGTCCATATGTGTAAGAACATCCCTGCCTAGTTATTAAGCGGAAGACATTTTCGTTAAAAAGTTGTGCTACTTTATTCATGATGGAGTTGCTTTTTTTTGTCAGCTTTTGTTGTTTTAATTTCATCCCCACCCTGGCACAATTCGAAATTTGCATGTTCGCAAACAATGCGTCGTGTTCATCCAAGCGTAAAGACATACCACACAAAAATGGTACCAGAAGATGCGGAAGGAGTTACTCTTTCAGAATATGTAAAAACATTTAGGGGTTATAAATTGGTTTTCTTTTTATTGACAATTTTCTAGGTGTAAAGTTTTTTTTGACTCACTCGGTATATAAACACAACACAAAAACAGAAAGTTCCCCCTATTTCAGACATCAATAATTTTTTAACCAGGAGGAATTCAAAAACTACAATTAGATGTCCATGTAGGTAATCTTATTAACTACCACGTGACCGATTTTTAGGAAGAATCATCATGTCATGCTTGAGTGAACAATGTTTGAATGCAAAAATGTCATTTTTTTTTAAGTATACAAGCCAATTATCACAACTTTGAATAAATGATTCCTGAACAATATTCAAATTTTTGAACATCACACTTGTCAAAAAAGATGCCACATATGCGCCCTAACATACAAAATGAGTTCATGGCAAAATTTTTACGGTTGAGTGAGCACTGGGTTAGAATTGCAAAAACTGCAGTTTTTGCGTAGTTTACGTGGTATATTCGATCAAATATGATGGGATTCTTGTCTTGGAAATGAATTTTGACTTGTGATAAAAATGCACGGTTGAATGAAGACGTCAAACAACCAAAAATAAGCCATTTTTAAATTATGATCAGGTATTGCAGTAATTTTATGCACTAAAATTATCTCAATTACATTTTTTTGGTTATGTTTGTAATCTTTGGACATGTGTCATTGAGTGATTTCACGTTCGGTGTTATAATCGGTGTTAGTGTTTATTTTGGAGCAGAAGTCTGATCTAACACCGAACGTGAAATGGAAATAAAATCAGTCGGTGTTAGGTGTTGACCTCTAAATTTTGACGTATTTCCGGTTGCTGGTGTTTCATTTTGTGTCGAATGTCGTCTGCTGAACCGAGCTCTGCAGCCGGTGTTAAATTTCACGTGCAAATTTCCATAGACTAACACTAAACCCCTAGGGATTAAGAAAAAGTTCATTTCACACTCGGTGTTAGTGTTGGTGTTAGCCAACGTTTGGTTTGTCTGGTGAATAATAAGGGCAGTGGAGGCTCGAGGGGTAGAGAATCAATACTTTATTTTACAGAATAATTAATCAATTAATATATTAGACCAAAGAGGGTACTTCAAGACCTACAAAATTGGTTACTTTTTGGGTTAACGAGATGGATTCACAAATTGGCTACTTACTCTTCAAGCCTAACTAGGGTCCAAGAAATTTCATCTAAATTCATTGTGAAAAATGATTAGAAAATATAAAATAAGGTATTCCGTAGTAAATCGTATAGGGAATAAATATCATCAACATGGATGTCTTCTCAATCTATATTTGAGGAACAAAAGACATGATCAATTACTGCTAATCTGAACCGATGTACGAAATTATAGGGTCTGGGGGCTACGCGCTGCGCGGCCCGGCCTGGCTTTGAAGTCAACTAGGCAACACTCCATTTTCTGCTGCTTGCAAAAAACTGCCCAAGATATGAACTGTAAACTTAATGTTTCGTCAAAAAATATCCATCATGAGGTAAATTTGTATCAAAGAGAGGTTTGAAGAAGGATTAATTTTCGATTTACTGGTATGATTCTAACCTTTTAGGGCCTTCTTTGGGTATATTCGAACAGTTTTAAACAACAAAACCGGTACTTCGCTACGAATTGCGTCGACGCCATTTTTCTTCAGACGGTGTTAGGCTATCGATTCGCGCGTGTTGGGATATCGGTATCGACTCTTATCTTGATCTGAGCTCGGTGTTTGAGCTCGATTTTAGCAGAATTTCACTCTGCTAACACTAACACCAACACCAACACCGAACGTGAAATCACTCAATGATCCTATGGCACTTATTTAAAAGTTTATGCTTCAGTGAGCACGTGACAACGGAAAAGCTATTTTTCATGTATAGACTAAAATTCACATTTTTACTTATATAATAATACAGTGGTGGCCAAAATTATTAGAACACCAAGCACATTTATATGATTTTAGTTATTTTCATTCAGTTGACCATTTAAATATTTAAATATTTGTATATTTTTCTTTTGTGTTATTTCTCATGTAGTTCTTTGATTTGTCTTCCTTTTCTCTTCTCTTCTACCATTTCTTATGTATTTATTTGTTTTACCCTTGTTTCCTCTTCTCTTCTATCATTTCTCATGTGACTTTCTTTCCTCTTCTCTTCCATGATCATTTCTAATGTATTCATTTGTTTTGTATTTCATTTTCTCTTCTTTCATTTCTCATGTATTTCTTAAACCGACCCCCTAATTCCTCCGCATGACGAATTCAATTCCAGTTTATTTATGTTTTGTTGTTCACCATATTTTTGTTTTTGTAGCTTAGCAATTTCATCCATTACATGTTAACCCTATATATATGATATATATGATATGATATTCCGTGTTGCCATGGCAACCATAAGTTGACAGCCATGTTTATCCACTTTTTGGTAATTTTTTATATACATAGTTGTACGCAATATTTGAGGGTTATGAATGGGGTTTCTTTATTCAAATTGAATTGGAAATACATTCCAAACTGAAAACCAATCTTTCTCTTTTGTTTTTGTTTCTTTTTATATTAAAATTGGCGCCAAAACAATAGATATAAAAGAAAATATTGAAATATGAATTTTTTCACATTTCTCATTTTTTTTAATGAGTTTATCCAATGAAATTCACTGAATATGATTATTTGCTTATTAAACATTCACTTTGCATGCGTAAATAGTGAAAATGAGTACAAAAACAATTATTATTTAATTATTTCAGTTAATTACCAAAAAACGCCCTCTGTTGGTGGAATTGAATTTTTCTTATTTAAGAGCATAAAGCGCCCCCATTTAGCAACCTTGAACATGTTAAATGGATGAATGAACAATGAATGAATCGTAAAACATATTTGTAACAGTTTAAATCTTCAAACCATGATTTTAGAGAGTTAAAATGATTTAATTCAAAATTTGTGCATTTTTCTATGTATTTCTTTATTTAAGTGCACATAGCGCCTCCATATGATGACCTTGAGAAATTTTAGTTGTACCAATTTGTAGAGCTTGAGTTTCTCTATCGTCATGCCAAATATGAAAGTGATCGGTCAAATAATAAAAAGAATTATGGAGGGGGGCACAATATGCCCCCCCCCCCTTTGGCCTATGAACCATCAAAATACCTTGGTCTTGATAGGGTTAATGTTGAACTAAAAGGACCCCGCTCACAAGCCAATCTTTTGAAGGATTATACTTATTCAGGACAAAATACAAATAATACATTATCGACCATCGATACAAAATAAATTTACTCATGTCTACCCCTGCAGTAACCATCAATTTAACCAAGATTGTGTTTAAACTGAGGTTATATCCTGACTTCTTTGAAGTATGTAAATTTTTGTGTCTCAAAATCGTGAATAATAATAATAATAATAGTAATGTAATTTGTATTGCGCACGTTTTCACTCTGTAGAGTGCTCAAGGCGCATCATATTATTATTACCCGGCTTAGCTAGGCTACCTCGAAGGGCGCTCACAGCATTCAAGGAATTTCTTCCTACCGGTACCCAATCAAGTATTACCAATATTAAAATGCTGTATCCCAAGTCTGCTCACTTCATCAAGATATGAGCCCAAGTGCTGGGTAATCGTAAACAGTACGTGATAGCTGGCAGTACTTCAAGTATAAGTTTCATACAGTGTCGTTCGAGTCAGAAGAATCGCTGCATTTGTCGGGAAGAGGAGAAACTTCAGCTTTTTACAAACGATATGTAAGTAGCACATAAGGTGTAATGTCTTACATAGTTGTTTATTATTGAATCTGTATTGTTAGGAAAAATGTTGTATTCTTGTATTGTAAAACTGCTTAAAATCGATTATACTTTCAAATGATCTTCGTCAGCATACAGTAACTCGCAATGTTTTAAAACAAAACATGCTGTGTACAAATACAGTACAGACTCGCGGAAAGGTCCTATAATTTTCTTGTACTTTATTGTTTCACATTATACGTTTTTATTTATTTTTTTAACATAATTTCTTATATGACTATTTAAAATGACCTGCGTCTTCCTTATTGATATTTGTTAAGGTTTCCATTCGCAGCTAACTGCAAAAATAGTCCTTCATTCGATAAAAAAACTTTAAAATATAATAACTACAATAAAATAATAATGAAAAGCAAGATTAATAATCTGATGATGATGAGGATGATGATGATGATGATGATGATGAAGACTGTAATAATTAATAACAAAAATAACAATGATAAGAACAGTGATGATAATTCATTGGGACTCTTTAATGAGAGTTTCAAACTTTTTAAGTCATGGTCATTGTGTTTGTTGAGTCTGAATGTTTCCAGCCAAACCGGTATGTTCTCTGTTTGGTCCGTATTATTTTGTTGATGTTGTTGAAATGTTTGAACTGACCTTCGTAATAATTAACAGACAAAATATTATTTTTCCCTATAAAAGTTTGCAAGATGAAACCATTATTCGTCATTGGACTTCTCTCCTGCATATTAACAATGGGTAAGTCTTAAGATGGTAGTAAATGAGTTTTAATCATTTTCACATCAGTGTATTCCATGTTCCGACGAAACAGCACTTGTTATTGATATGATACCTTATCTTTAAAACCGTCCACACAGCAATATTTTTGAGTGAAATATTATGTGGTTTTTTTTTTGCTTTTTTTTTTTTGTGTGAAAATATTTGCATTTCTAAATCTGACAGAATCTTTCTTTCGCATAATGGATTCGCCTGGGGTACTCTTGGTAGGGTCTAATTGACAGAAGGAAAACAAACAGAAAAAAACAAAAGAAGAAGAAGATTAAAAAATATACCTCCCTATTTTTTTTCAAAGAAAACAAATAACATTTGAAATAGGTGAACGTCGCATAAAACGTTTTCCAAGTTAAAATGAACTCCTTATTCTTAATAAATAAAAAAAAAAAATAATAAAAAAAATCTTCTGGCTTTGTCTGTGACAGAAAAACTACAATTTCGGTTTTGCACTTTTCCTAAAATTGGCGGCATGACACATTAATTTTGTTCATATTTTGCTTTTTAACGCTTGATTAGCCCATCACTTTGTATCATGTTCGTTTATAATGTTATCTGAACACAGTAATGCTCGTTTGTGTTTCTTCATTCATTTCAACCGGTTGCCTTAATCTAAACTATGATTTTGATTTTTATTTAGACTTTATTTTCATATCCACGCCCCCCCCCCCTCAATAATACACATACGAAACAAACATTTCCAAACGTCCAAAAATAACATAAATAATACAAATAATTTTAATCTATAAAAATATATATTCATGTAAGAAATATTAATCCATAAGCAATATCGGATATCGGAGGAAATAACCGGTCTTTACAGAAAATTCGGCAAGAACACTGCAGGACGCATGCATTTGACATATTGTGGTCAGATAAAGTTAACTTAGCAAAGCATCTAAAAAATATCTATTTAGAAATACAACACTTAAAGAACTTGATTAGATTATTGTAATATTCATTTTAAAGTACTAAAATAAATATTTAAAAAACGGGCCAAACAATGTAATCAGATACTGTCATGTTAGATTATAATTGAGTACATGAATATAAAACAGGCCTAAGTCCAATTTTTGGCGAAATTGAGTTATATATGGGAAATTGTTCCTTATACATTGACCCATCTTGTGCATAAATGATGAATCT
>CALNVZ010000174.1:74442842-74453413 GCA_940671915.1 Paracentrotus lividus | reverse complement strand
CGAGGATCTTGGGCGTAAATGCTTTGTAAATGGGCAGAATTTTTTATTTTATTGCTTATCACGTGATGATTTTTGGGTAAAATTCTAAAAACAACAACACTTTTAATTGTGTTGTGAGCGGATTTTGTAAGAAACATCAATCTCTCGAATCCACCCTGCTGCATGCCCCACATCCACACACTCTACTCAGCATAGGAATTACTTTCTTTTTTTTTGTTTTTTTGAGGAGCTATTTTTTTAAAATATAATATTGACAGTTGCCACCCACCTGGCAAACATGAAATAAAGGTCCTTGCTAAGGAAAAGTTCTCACTCCATTTACACCCCCAACCTTAGCTTAAGTAGGGACGCCCTCTGTATTTCTTGTTTTTCTATTTAATAAAAAAAAATAAAAGGGAGGGACCATACCCACCCCCCCCCCATTCTTGAACTGCTGTTTGTGTGCTTAAGACTTCTTGGTTTCATGGATGGAAGAACAGTGAACTGTAAAGCGTGAATAATACATCATTTTGCAAACTTCTTTTTTCAGTATTTGAACACCTACACATGTCCTCACATTTAAAACCCACACATCCACACACACACCCGCTCGCTCATCCCAAAACACATCAGCTATAAAAAAAAATATTAAAAAAACCTAAAATATAACAAGATAAGGGGCCCTTTTTGTCTGATATATAAAAGAAATTTCTTGTGTATGATTTTTATACATTCAGTACTACATAAGTCTACCATGTATATGAATGTAAGAACGACCTAAGTCCATATGATTCTAAAAACGACCCAAGTCCACCAGACAAAAGGCCCCGCCCACAAGTAACTTGAAAATTTATGTTCATAAAAAATTTACACTTAAATTTGTTTTATGATGTTCTCTGATGTCTTTTGGCCAAATATTCTTTAATTGCCCAAATTTAAAAAATGTTCAGTTTTTTTTCGATTATCTCGAAATGGCCTCCCATGGACTTAGGCCTTTTTTATATTCATATACTCAATTGTAAAGTTGCGGTTGGAAAACGTTAAGGTTGATATAAGGCCACATGTCATGAGTTGGGTGGAAAATGCGTTACATGTCCAAAAAAATTGTAGAAATGTACATTGTCACAATCAAACATCTGAAGTTTCTTAGTAGTAAGTCACACATGTATACAAGTATGTATATATTGAAAGCAGAGATTGAAAGGAAGATGGTTAACATATTTTTGTGCCTGTATAGGGTGTGTCATAAAAGCTATACAGAGTGTTACAGGAAAAAATGGTTTTAAAAACTTCACAATTTTACCGGTGAATAATTTCTTAATCTTTTCACCAAATGAAATGAATCATCTTGAATTGTGTTAATAAGACGCTATGCTTATATAAAATATAAACTTGTAATACAACATTATTTTTTTCTAACCGCGCTACAGGGTGTCAAAAGGGAAGAAAAAATAGTGCAAAAAGGGCAGAAATCCTGTCTTTTACACTTGGATTACAACTCAAACAAAGTTTATTGCAAGTAATATGTTTCCACTTAATTGTATATTTCTGTGCGTGCAAAGAAAAGGGTGAAAAAATAACAATTATTGTTATAAAATTGCATGTGACAATTGTTGATGCCTGCAATGCATTGTCTATGAGGATGTGTGCATTAAGTATGTTTTAATTGATTAATTAATTGATTAAATGACTTTTGAACAATCTACTTCACATTTATCTAGAATCAGATAAATTCCCGGGAGAACGATATATCACTCAACCCACAAGATCAATTGGCTGCAAAGACATAAAGCAGCAAACATAAGAAAGTAACAAAAATGGGAATTCCATATGCTTTAACACGTGCCTCCACAGTAGGATCCTCCACCCCTTACCCTACTGTACTAAAAGTATCTTTGTATTAAAGCTATGAGCATAACAAAGCTAAAACTTCACAGACATGTAGCCTGATAAATTATCCACAATATGAACTATTGCTCAGCTCATGACTGTACATCATTTTCATGCTATGTGAAAAAATGTGATAATTTTCCCTCTTAAATGTAACGCCTCCACCCTTTTACTATACGGTAACCTCAACTTGTGACACATGACCATAAACATTCCCAATACATCCATGGCGGATCGAGGATTTGATGACAGGGAGGGGAGGGTGGGGGGGGGGAATTGGAATTTCAGATTTTGGTACACCCAAATTTGTTTCCTGAATGTAAAAATATGCTCTGGAAATCCATTATTTATAGTTTATTAAGCATGAATAATGTAAGAAATCGAAAATGAATCACTGAGTTATTACCTTAAAAAAATATACATGTATGTACAACACCTGCTGAAAGGTCAATCATTAATTGCACTACCTTGAGTCTCGAAATAGTAAATTTTGCTTTTCCCTACGCTGATTGAACTTATGATCACGTAATCTTATACTATCTACCCACTTATAAAATGTTAATGCCACATTATACATTGCTTCCCAACTTAAGAGGAGGGTCATTTATACACTATTGTCAAGGCTGCCATTTGTAACCGTGGACATATTTTTGGAAATAATTGCATTAACAACTCTAAATATACGAAAGATTTATTGTAAAAGCTAAAGGTTTCTTGTAGATTACTTTGCTACTTCAAAATTAACTTGGCCTTCGATATGTTTTTGTAATGTATCAGTCTCCTTTTACATTAACAGCGAGTGGTTAAGTGCAAGTCGGTATAACTTGATCGGTCCTAGTTCCATATTGGACTACATCTTCGTGACAATCTTCGTCGTACTTAGCCAATCATCTAAGCATTTACATTTCCACTCCAATATTCCCTTTTCCTGCTGGTACTTTCGCTCCGGAACCAGGATACAAATTTACTAACACTCAAAAACGTATTTGACTCCGTCACATGGTGTTAAAACAGCAGCAGTTATATCAGTATAGGTTTTGTTTGAGTTGATTCCCCCCCCCCCCCAAAAAAAAGAAAAGCATGAAACAAGCGAACAGTAACCGCATACATCCGACTTTAGTCATATACTTGCATGAAAACTGTACAATCGCAACAATTAGTCAAGAAGAAAAAGCAGAAGAAAAAGAAACAAAACAAACTGATAAAAAGCGAGAAAAAAAAACCCAACACAACACACTGCTATAATTATGCAAATAAAGGGTTAAAACCCAAACAAGTGATGACTACCTCTAATCAGAAGATATCTACCCCTAAATCTTTAAGCACCCACCCCCCAAGAGTTCTGAAGAATAAAATCCAGAAAATGTTTTTGTTGAGAATTTAAAAAGGAAAAAAAAATCGCTCCAAAAATTCTAAACTCCCCCCTACCCCCAAAAAAAAAAATAAATAAAATAAATAAATAAATAAATAAATAAATAAAATAAAAAATAAATAAATGAATAAATAAATAAATAAATAAATAAAAATAAAATATAATAAAAAAATTGAAGAACGTGACAAGTTATGTTCCGGGCAATTTTGTAAGTTTTACGTGATTTTGTTTACTTGGACGAGATTACCTATTAAAGGAGAATGAAACCCTAGGATTCAGTGGAATTGTATGAAACAAACAAAAAATCAAAGAAACAGATTAAAGAAAGTTTGAGAACAATTCAATAAATAATAATAAAGTTATGTGCATTTGAATGTTGTGATCACTAACGCTGTGAAGATCCTGGCAACAGGCCCAATATGTGTGATGTCACACATGAACAACTCTCCCATATGACATAGGCCCTACAAAAAAAATACCAAAAACAAATCTTTTTCCTCATTCTAATGGTAGTACAGAATCTTCACACATGATTAAATTTTGTGAACTTGCATTACATGTCCTCCAGTGAAAAGAATCTCAGATTTTTTAACGGAATTAATTTAAAAAAAAGACAATTTGAGTGAAATATGTACAAAAGTAATGGGGAAGTTGTTCATGTATGTCATCACACTTCTTGGGCCCGTTGCTAAGTGATCACAACATTCAAGTCCTCATAACTATCTTATTATTCATTCATTTTTCTCAAATTTTCATTGATAAGCTTCTTCCTTTTTAAACAAATAGAGACAACTAATAGGAGGGGTGTTCATGGGGCATACAATTGTTTTTGGAATGATAGAACTTCAAGTCAAGCAGAATCTTTTTATTTTTTATTTTTTTATTTATTTTTTATTCAGCAAAAGCTTTTTGTTTATATGCTGCCAAATAAATCGAAATAAGTTAGGAAGCTTTGTGGAATGTCTTCCTCAGAAAATATTGTTACTATAATTGCAGGAGTCTGAGTTATGCTAAGGATTATTTTTTGACTAAATCTAATATCGTCATTAAACAGGTACTGCTCTGTCGTGTTTAAATTGCACGGAGATAACTTCTGACGCCGATAATGTCACTATAACTGTTGACAGCCGAATTCCTTCCTGTTCGAGCCCCATTCCCGTAACATGCGTTGAACGGGTCTCCAGCTGCCTGACCTTGGTAGTGAGCTCTTCCTTTGCGCGTGGAATTGGTGAGTTCAACATTCTTATTTTCAACTTTAACCTTAGAAATGTAGTCTGCAAAGGGCTCAGTGAAAACTGAGGGTGCATTTTTTTTTAAAAGCCCCGCCAGATTGTAAATAATGATGTACAAACCAACATTAAAGTAGATTAGACAAATATTAGACAATATCTATGCTATTTCGCATTCAGCTTTTTCCTATTTAATAATATTTTTGTTGTCTCTCTTGACTGGTATATTGATGCAGGAGCGGACGTAATTTTGACGAAGAAGAAACGGAGTTGTGCACCCTTACCATCTGATTTCTTTGTTCCACCCGGAGATTTGTGCCTTGACCAACGATTGGCTGACGCCTATCTAACAACAAATGACCAGCTTGCCGCTATTGTTCCGTCTTCAAGCAGACTGATGTTCAAACACGTCGTAAACGTAAGCTTTTGCGTCTGTGACAGTGCTGAAAACTGCACCCCGCCATCTCCTGTTGTAGTTGAAGGGACCCCCACGCCAGGTGCAATTGAAACAGAACCAGAACCAGAACCAGGTGTAGTTGACGGTGGAACGACAGAATCCTTCTACAGTGTTCCGGAAGGAACCGAAGACGGAACGACTAAATTGGTAACTAGCGGAGCAGGGAACATCGTACCAACATTAGCACTTGCTCCTGCCACACTTATGCTTTTCTTTCTCTGTATAAGCATGGGTACAATTAGGAGAGCCTATGTCGTGTATCTAGTGTAAGCCTACATCAAATAAAGTTTGATAGTAATACGATTTTTCATTTTTTTTTTTTTTTTTTTTTAAGGACTCATCCGGGCTGGAGTTTGCATTATTAGAAAAATAAAGTAAAATCGAAAAAGCACAACACTGAAAATTTCATCAAAATCGGATAAGAAATAGCAAAGTTATGAATTTTCTTAGGTTTTGAATTTTTTCGGAAACAGTTCTTCACATTGGCAAACTGATGATGTCTCAGTCCCCCTACTTTCTTTCTATTTTATTGTATGGAATACCAATTATCAAGATTTTCTGCCCCAAGGACATAAAAACAGGGATTAATCCTTGTGGAATGTTCAAAGTCACAAGTGCTTTTACTTATTTCAGTATGAGGGACAGATTTTCTGTATACGCAATATATGAAAAAATGAGATAAATAGGATTTCATATAATAAAATACACAAGAAGTAGGGGGGGGGGACTGTGACATCATCAGTTTGCTCATTTGAATATCATATATTCAAATGAGACAATGAGACAATTGCCAAGAACTGTTTTACCAAAAAAAGTCAATACCTAAAAAATGCACAACTTTATTATTTTTCATCCGATTTTGATGAAATTTTCTGTGTTGTGCTTGATGAATTTTACTTAATTTTACAAAACTTTTTCATTTCAGCCCGGAGTCCTCCTTTAACCGATGAACATCGATTGAGGACATGTAAGTGTGTGTGTGTGTGTGTGTGTGTGTGTGTGTGTATGTGAGCTTGGCCATGGGTCTTCAAGTATGTAATATTTGTGTGAGTGGTTTTCTGTGTTTGAATGTTTGTTTATGTGCATATGCTATGTCTTTTTGTTTGTCTGGTAGGTCCACCTTGAGTAAACTCATACAAGATCCTTATGTGTTCAGAATACATATTGTGTCATTGATTTCCTGTAATCATTACTAATGGATAGGGGAGACCGGGTATGGAAGTTACACGGGTCAGTTGTTACAGTTCTCAGTGTGCTAAGATGTAACAAGAGAGGATGTGCTAACTGGCATCTATATACAGCCTACACATAGCTGTGATGAACTGCCGGTCGTGAGGTTTCTCCGTTGTTTTATTAAAAAGTAAATCAACAAAAACCATTTTTTACAGTTCAAAGTAAATTTTTGACAAAAATTGAAATTTGTAATAGCTCTTACAACTGAAGGCACATGATGATATAGTCTGGTATTGTAAATATAGTACATGTATGTCACTAATATACCCCCTAGCCATGCCCTGTAATTCTGCCTAATGAATGTGCTACAGTTGATTTCTGTGTGTAAAATCACCCATGGGGTAGGTTGTTACAACAACCTACCCCATGTTGATGTAACAACTTACCCCAATTACATTACATATGTAAAATTACATTTTGTCTCAATTTTCAGGTGTTAATATTTTTATTTTTATATTATTACTTTTGTCTATTCTAGAGCTCTACTTGATCTACTGTTAACGATGTCAACAAACTGGAAAGTTGAAATTAAAGTATGGTATAAGAGATTTACACATTGTCAACTTACCCCGTATGTTTACATATTGTAACAATTGACCCCGTATGGTGTAACAACCTACCCCGTATATGGGGTAGGTTGTTACAAAAAAAATGTCTTCACTAATTAAGCTGTAGTTAATTAGTGTTTACATGTTTTCAAGTTTTATATGCCTCAGGTTTTAGCCAACATAATAGGCTAACTACAGACCCAATATAGAGTGCGTGAGTTCTTTCATTAGAATTATCTGGCCCAAAATGTGAATTTTGTAACGTCCATACCCGGTCTCCCCTACCATTGATGAAGAAGATGTAAACATATTATTAAGAGATTGTAAATATATTGATTGGGGGGTATTTGATCACAACCAACAAGGTAATTTTGATCTTATGCATCTAAATGCCAGGAGTCTATGTAAAAATTATGATGATTTGTTACAATTATTGTCGTGCTTAAAACATGATTTTTCAATAATAGGTGTCTCAGAAACTTGGTTTAAAGAAACTACAGATATCCAACTATTTCAGATACCTGGCTATTCTTTCACCATAAATGCAGGGCAGAAAAGAAAGGGGGTGGGACATGTTTGTACGTAAAAAATGAATTGGATTTTATATTACGTGAAGATTTATCCGGGTCAAAATCAGGGTATGAAGTTGTTTTTATTGAAATAACAATCCTTACAAAGAAGGTTATTGTTGGCTGTGTCTATAGGGCACCTAACTATGAGAGTATATCCTTTATTGAAAATTTTGAACATAAGCTACATGTTTTGAGCAGAGAAAACAAAGAGATCTATTTGATGGGTGATTTTAACATAAATTTATTGAATTATGATAATGATCAATGTGTTAAAGGTTTTGTAGATTTTATGTACTCTTTTGGATTTTTTTTCTCTTATCACGAAACCCACCCGCATAACTGATAATAGTGCAACTCTGATTGACACTTTTTTCACTAATTGCATTCAAAATGAGTTTTGCTCTGGTGTAATTTATTCAGATATTTCAGATCATATGCCCATATTTTGTGTCAAAAAAGGTTCTGTAGTAACTTCTGTTAAGAGAGATGGAAAAGATATGAAACGGTTAATAAATGATGTAAGAATCTCAAGGTTCAAACAACACTTAGCTGAAATTGATTGGCAGGTTCTGCCCTCATTGGAGGGGGTTAATAGTTTCTACGAAATTTTTCTACAAAAGTTTCTTGACCGGCTTATGCTAAAGTGTTGCGTTGTGGCGCGGCGCGGCGCGTTAAAAAATGGAAATAATCGACGAAAAAAAAACAAGGTGTCTTCAAAGCGTCCTACGAAAAAAGGAAAAGATTCTGGATCGATTTTTGTGAAATGTTTGGAAATGATTATCATTTTTCGGACTCGAGACTTTAGCATAAGCCATTGTGTGTGGTTAGTGTGCATGTGTGTGTGTGTGTGTGTGTGTGTCAAAAATTGTGTGACTAATAGTTCCAAAACCTTGCATATGGATTTTACCCTAACACTTAAGCGTCAACCCCTTCTAACACACTGCGCGCCGCTATAAAAAGCTGCAAAACGGTACAATTTTCCTCTTGTTTCAACCATATCTTTTGACCCGATGGGCCTAGTTCACCAACGGAAAAAGTATTAGAAAATGTAACTCTTCTTCGTTTATGGTGATATAAAATCACGATTTTTTTGCTCTTTCAGCGTATCGTCATTTTTTGTTTGAATTTCGTCAATTTTGTCAAAGTTTCTATGGTATTGAACTTTTTTGACTGAATGCTTCCGGCTTTATCAGTAAGTTTCTTGCCGGGAGTGGGCTATTTTTCACCAACGGAAAAACATTTAAGTTATTCAGCTCATTCTGAAAATGTTGATATATAAATTATTCTTATTGGATGAAAAAAAAGCACCGCCATTTTTTACTCAAAAGATCAAACCAATTGATGCCTACGTCTGATTTGGGGAACTTGGCTATAGCGAGCCAGGCCGGCTACGGGTCGTACCATTCTTGCTCAGGGGAAATCAAGGGTTTTTTTTAATTCTGTGGATCACTGCGGTATCGAGATTGAATTAGAAAAAGAAGAAAAGAGGCGACATTTGTACTGATTTTTCGTAAATAATCACGCAGTCAGGTAGCGATGAGATTTTCCTTGACAAGAAAATGACAAGAAACAATGTCTGCTGAAAATAAATAAACGGTCTCAATAAATCGCCGTACGTGTGGCGATATCTGTAAAGCCTACGTGATGATAAGTATTGAACGTAGGCTAGCTAGCAAAACATTAATGTGACCTCCCAAGCACGGGGTCAGCGCAGTGCAACATCATGGCGAAGATCACATAATAAACGTGACTGTAAACCTGTAACAACTCCCGTCTCTGCCTCCATCATTCTGATATAACATGATGTCAGAAGTTCTCTACTAGAAAGTAGGAGAAACGAGCTCAGGAATGGAACATTCAAGCTTCTAAATCAGGCCAGTTCATTCCAATTATTCGTAATTTTAAGTTACGTTGATGCATACATGCCAAGTCTCACGCATCTTGCGTGAGAATCACGCATTTCGGGTCCGTCTCACGATCTCACGCAGAACACCCCATTTCTCACGCAAAATGAGAAAAAGTAGCATTATTATAGATTTTTTTTACCATTTTGGAGTCTCAAAACCCTAAATATCGGTAGTTTTGTCGCGCATCAATTGCAAGTGCGATGTTTTCAAGCAGGCGATCGTTGTATGCAAGATAGCTTACTACGTGAAACGTGTGTAGTGTGCGCGCTCGCCTCTTTTGTGGTAACGCGCGCCGCGTGCGCACCGCTTTTAAACACGATGTGAATGATCTCACGCAATTTTTATTTTGAACTTGGCATGTCTGGTTGATGAGACGGCGAAAGTGAAAACGGTGCACTCATTATGCAGGTTGATTGTGTGCATGAATAGCGAACAGCTGATTCATTGTTGTTGTATCGTGTAGCGGTCAGTGCAAGAATATAAAGCACAGAGAATCGGCATCATGAAAACATGAATACAAAATGAAAATGAACATGGATAGGGTCTAGAGTCATAATTGTTTAAAAGTACATGAGACCAGACTGTAAATGTTGCATGGTTCATTAGACAGAATCTAAAAAGATCTCCACAGACACGAATAAATAAAGTCAGACACAAACGAAACACTTGAAACACAGTCAAGATGTCAAGTCTTTATACACAGATTACACCGCTAGAACTGAAAGGCAATGTAGCTGAAAACTGGAAAAAGTTTAAGCAAAAGTTTACTCTGTACAATGTTGCCTCAGGAATGTCAGAAAAAGATGATACATGTCAGACTTCGATGCTTCTACATGTGATTGGCGATTCTGCCTTGGATGTTTATAATACCTTTGTATTTGCCGAGGGAGAGAGTATGATGCTGAAGAAAGTGCTAGAGAAATTCGAGGAATATTGCATGCCTAAAAAGAATCTGACATATGAGAGTCATAGATTTTTCACTAGGAATCAATTAGTGCATGAGAGTATTGATCAGTACGCAACTGAATTGCGGAATCTAGCTCAGTCGTGTGAATTTTCTTCGTTGAAAGAGAGTTTAATTCAGGATAGGATTATCTGTGGTATTTTAGACGATGGTCTAAGGGAACGCTTGTTGAGGCAAGATGATCTCAAGTTGGATAAAACGTTGCAAGTTTGTCGAGCGGCTGAACAAACTCGAGTGCAGGCCAAAGCACTGAGTTCCGCAGGTGAAAACGCCTCAATTCTGGTTGATTCTTTCGATAGAACTAAGAAAAAACTTTCAGGTAATAAGTCGAAACCTCAGAATGGTGCAAAGCCAAAACAAAATGGTTCAAAGTCAAAACCACAAAGTCATGAAACTTGTACTAAGTGCGGATACGGGCAT
>CALNVZ010000174.1:74417673-74433685 GCA_940671915.1 Paracentrotus lividus | reverse complement strand
GTGGTGGTATATTAATATGAGTGACATAATTCTGGAACATGTTACTTCTCGTAGTTCTCGTCCTTTTTGTTGCAGGGACTTGGAAAATGCGCCTTGATCTTGGCGGGTAGCTTAGTCTGTAGGCTGGATGAGGAGCTACCTACTCTATTGAGAGCAAAGTTGCAGAGCATTATCAATTGTGAGACGTGCCCGGTGTGTCACTTGTCAAACAAACTGTTGGTCCGGTTGAAAGCGTTGGATATGCCTGTGATAATGTTGAAAGGCCTGGAATTGAATTTCTCACAGACAGGAGCAGTAGGAAGAGAGAATTGATCCATGTTCAGGACGAGATGTTGATAAAATATATCCATGATAAAATGAAATTGTTAATATTGAAATAAGCACCCAGTATAGAACCAGATGAAAATATTGATTTGTAGCTCCCCTACAATGCTTTAAATAATTTCTTTAATTTATTTGTTTGTTAAGCGAGGAGCAGGGAGTGCGCCCCCGCCCACCACCCTTGGCTGTCACCCACGTTTCCTCCATTCATAATTATAAAATGGTGGGTTTTTTTCGTGGCCTCCGTAATTAGTGTATGTATACACTAGACAGGTGTTGGGCGCCTTGCACAATTTGGGGGTTTTATTGATAATAACCCCATAGTTCTTGGGCCGAATACTGAAAGAAGGCAACACTTGTGATTGTCTTTTGGTTAATATTGTCTTGAATGCTATAATAATTGCAGAAAACGGGGAGTATTTTGGCATCGGTTCTCTGGGTTGTTTCGTTGGTTAGTTGGGCTTGTTATGGATCGGCTGGATAGGCCGTATAAGAAAAGATCGGAGATTGACCGGAAAGTATGAAAGATCTTGCATTGCTCCTGCGTGCCAATTAATACCGAGAAAATAACCTTAGTTATGAATATTCTTATCACGTGAACAATTTGCCCACTCTTGTTTGCTTGATAATCGCTGAACGTCATAACTTGTTTGGCTTTTCTGGGTTCATTTACCTAACAAAGATAAGGAGGCAAGAATGGTAGTGGTCATATGCAGTATATAGTGCTAAGACAGATCTGTTGGTTTGGATGGAATGACCATGAATTACATGGCCTACTTTAATTGATCAATAAGGCACCATATTACCACTGATAACATTGGCATTTTGGCTAGTTGAGAATGGTGTTTACGTGCAAAGAATTAAATAGTCTACACGATCCAAGAGTGGCAAAAAAAAAAAAAAAAAAAAAAAAAAAAAAAAATGACTTTGGGTTTTGTATGGGCTTTTTCTGATGTAGACCAGATTTGTAAAACCAGGAGGAGGGACTGTATACTTTGGGCAAGAAAATATTGGGGAGGGGAACCCAATGTTCTAAGTCTCCTGTCTTGGAACCCCGGCTGGATGTCTTCCTCCCGGAAGGTCAAATGACCAGGTTTCCCCTCCCAGAATTCACGTTCAGGTCTTGAAGCCTCTCCCTCCTATATTCCTGACACATGAGATAACCTTTTATTGAATTGATGAATAATGGAAAATGTATGTTTATATACAATGTTCAGGGATGGAAATTAGCATAAACTTGAATTGAATGATCTATGTATAAGGGAACCGCCCCCGGGAAACACCTGTCCTGGAATTCGGTCGGATATCTTCCTTCCGAGAGGTCACATGACCCGGTTCCCGCTTTTCATTGGGCCTCCTTGGATGAGGCATCCGTTGGTTGATTTTGACTTGATAAATATTGTTGTGTTGATAAACTGATTGACAAGTACACGTTGTAAATGATGCTATGACTGGGAATATCCCCCAGTGGCAATAAAAGTTAAGAAATGGCAATACCAAGTGTGAACTGTATTTCTTCTCGCAATAAGATTATTCGAATTATCGAATAAATTCATTTGCGAGAGAGTGCAGTTCTCAAGAGAATGGGCATATGGATAGCAATATACTGCCCGCCAAAATTAAAGCGTACGAACTTGCATAGGCGGGAAATTCATGAGAAGACGCCCCCAGCTACAAGTCAATGATTGGCTAATAATGGCAAAAGTGGAGCTCATTCTCAATTCAGCCTTGGGGGATATTCTAGATCTAGTTTAGCATTTTTGACCTTTTATACTTTCTTTCTTTAGCTACATTGTACATGTTTATGCAAATATTGATTATATACATGTATGTGTCTGATATAATGTACATAGGTTTACACTATGTTAACTTTACCATGTTTCATATTCATGTACTTTTGATCTATTCTGTAGTTTAGTATATCATGTAAATCGTTTTATTATTCACTACGGGGCCCCACTCACAAGCCTAGCTTCTAAAGGGGTCCCAAAACCAAATCATATACCCTGTAATCTTACTGATGTGTTATTGTACTCACTATATTGTATAAATAGTGCATGCTCTACAATGCAACATACTAGATTATGTGCACGACAAATACTAAATTATCCCGAGGGCACATTTATTTCCACCAGGCGTAGGCCGAGTTTTGAAACAGATGTGCACGAGGGATAATTTAGTATTTGGGAGTTCACATAGTCAGTAATTGTGCATTAATAGAGCATGCACTGTTTATTATAGTAAATAGACCCCTAAATCTTTTGACCCTTGCCTAATCTGGTTTTATCTTTGCCAATGGTTTGCCAAACTTTTGGTGCTAATTAAGCTATTGTGACGTATATTGTTGCTTCCGCGTATCTGTTGTTGTGCGCACCATTTTACTGTTTTTTACGCGCTAGCGCAAAAAGGCAGTCGATTCTTCACCATTCATTTAACACAGGTAAAAAACCGTTCAATGTTAACAAAAAAACCGTTCAATATAACAAAAACCGTTCACTATTATACAAATAGTGCATGCTAGCGCAGTTGGCACGAATATACCATATATGAGTGTCCATAAATTTCAAATTTCTCGCGTGCGTTTATATTTCAACGAGGGCCGTAGGGCCGAGTTTAAATATAAACGCACAAGAGAAAATTTGAAAATTTATGGACACGAATGATAATGTATATTGAACGACAATAAGCATGTGCTATATGTTATATTAGATGGGAACAGAAAATTGTATCAAAGTATATCTGAACTTACCTTACTATTTATATGATGATCCTCTCTCCAAGAAGACTTGAAAATTCCCTTAACACGTAAAACAGGAGAGTTTTTAAACCTGAAAGTTAAATGTAACGCGTGAACTAGTCTATGATGAATTCTCTCTTCAAGCTCTTGAAGTATTATGTCTTATTTCGTAGCTCTATTTAGTATTTGGAGTTCACATAGTCAGTAATGTTGCATTAATAGATGCATGCAGTATTTATTATAGTAAATAGACCCCTAGATTATTTGACCTTGGCCTAATCTGGTTTGACTTTGCCAATATGTTGCCAAACTTTGGTGCTAATTAAGCTATTGTGACGTATATTGTTGCTCCGCGTATCTATTGTTGTGCGCACCATTTTTTTACTTGCGCAACAAGGCAGTGCAGAAATTGCCGGTTAAGTGCACGCGGTGACTATACCGAATTACGGCATTGCAAAATAGGGCAATTGACCAATCAGAGCCTTCTCACATACCACCCATTTTATATAACAAAAACGTGAATGACACGTGACATCATTTCAACCAATCACAACTCTTAAAATACTACCACTATTTACTATATTTATATATGTATATTAATGTGATTATATTGTGATGATTTTGGTTTTGAATAAATAAACTTGAAATAAACTTAAACTTGATGTAGGGGAAACATACTTTCAATAATTTTGTTCATTTCATGTTGAAATGTATATAGATTTTGATTTTCTTAAATAATTTAAAAAAATAGAATAGAATAGACAGAATTGAAAAATTAAAATAAAAGTTTTATGAAGGTCCGGACTTTACATGGGACTTTATATGGTAGGATGTCAGACCACTATGTCCAACGTGCAGCAGTGCATATCCGATAACGAAAGAGAATTTTCCACAATTGTGATTTTCTTTTACCTTTCTCATCCATGACATGACATCAAATTAAATTTAATTTGATACCACATTATGGTCCAGTCGTCAGTGTGCTACTACTAAAACATACCACCATCTTTGGAATTAATAAGTTACACCTCATTGTGATTTGTTTATCTTGGGAATATTGAAATACTTATTATGTATTCTTATTTGTATATTTCATCACTATTTGATCACAACATTATTAGTGAATTTTGCACTTTTGAAATAATAATAATTTGTATATTTATGGTATTGAGTTCCATAAAATCATTGCTGACAACATGTTTGAAATTGAAGTTGCACTTTTGAAGCATAATAATAGCCTTTTGATATATCGTATTCAGATTCATACAAACCCCTATCATTAATTTAGACAGGACGAATCGTAACTGGCAACTTGGATACATATAATATTATAATCAGATTGGTATTTGATCAAGAATTTAGTATTTAGGTATTTTATCTCATAAATGTAATTTTTTTAGAAAGGTTATTAACAAATTAGTTTATAAAAAAAAAAAAAAAAAAAAAAATCCCCAAATGTAATGTAAATATATTTTAAGGAAATATTAGTACTTTACGGAAAATTGAAGATCTTCGTTCCAAAAGGTTGTTATAGTTGTTGTTTTTATATTTTACGGCGCTTTCATTCATTATATGAATATTTATGAATAAGGTACTACATCCATCTTTGTTACTTTTGACTAAAACGCATTTGTTTTCAATATTTGCTATAGGCGTCTATGGAATAATGTTATTGGAAAGGGCATTTTCTAATGGTTGCTTATATAATTGAGATGAACAGAAACGTACCTGAACATTAGTGTGATAGCAATAACTGAATTTTCATAAAAAGTGGATGTAGTACCTTTTGGAACTGAGGTCTAATTTACCGACGCAATAATACCTTCACATCTGCATTAGATCATACATAGAGCTAGTCGAGCAGAGGGTGAGTTGAATATATCAAAAAATCAAGGGAAACTAGATAATTTATAGAAATGAAAGACACATATCAATGAAAGTAAAACTGAATAAAAAATAAGAAATTTCTGTGTATTTCAAAGTGGGAATCACTAACGTTATCGAGATCGATATAATGTAAAACGTCAAAGATGAAAACCTCAACCATTTTGATGGACCCCCCCCCTCCCTAGGATAAAATAATACCAAAAAACAAAATTTACCCCATTGTAATGACAGCGCTTCCTCTTAACCTTTTCATTGCCATTGGCCATTATTTTCTAAATTTATTCCAATTTTTTTTCCCTTCTTCATTCTGATATGTTTTCTTTTAGCATTTAATTTAAAAAAAAAAAAAAAAAAAAAAAATTCTGTCAACTGAAGTAAGGGGATTTGCCTTATTAATGGGAATATTGATTGCTCTGAAGTTTCATCTTTCAAATGAGATTTAAAAAAAAAAAGTTTCGTTCATGCTTGAGCGAACACGAAACGTTTTTCTCGGGAGTACACACAAAAAAAAAAACTTGCGTCAAATTCAAAGGTCATTGAAATTATGTCATTATTCTGAATCAGGTATCCATTTGTATTGATTGTTGCTTTGGACGGATAACTGATTATGTTAGTCTTTCGGATGAATTTCCTATGATTCTTTCAATCACTTAATCAATCAATGAATCAAAAAGTATTCGAGGAAACAATCAATCATTAAAAAAGCCAATGTATTAATCATTCATTCAATCAATCGATCAATCAATCCATCAATCAAACATCCAATCAATTTATAAAAAAAAAAGCACGAAGCAGTTAAGCAATCGATCTCGCCATGAATTATGAAAATCCCCTTATTGGGTTGACAATTCTTTTTTATTTATTTATTTTTTGAAGTATGAAGGAATATTTAATGCTATAAGATCACACAATATCAAACAATAATGACTAGCTTTGTAAATGAATTTTGAGAGTATAATTTAAAAATAATGGCAAATGGCAATGAAATGGTTAAAAGGAAGTCTGCTGATTTGCGAGAAGTCTGATGATCTTATTTCTCATTTTCTGCCATTTGTACGCAAGCCTTTTTTTTTTGTTTTTTTTTTTTTGAACCCCCAACAAAAACGTTCCGTGTTCGCTCAAACATGAACGAAACTTTTTTTTTTTTTTAATGGCACTTTTAAGATAAGACTTCAGAGCATCTATTAAAATAAAGAATAGACATCATAATTTGAAACAAAATTTTGATATACTTTTCAAAATTGTTCCGTTTTTACTGATACGCACTGTAGTGATTCGTGGTGAATGGAATCAAATTATTTGAATTAATCGTGTAACAAAATGAATAGTGATAAATATGATCTATATATTTGTATTATATCTATATTATATTAAGAAATAAATGTGTAATCGCATAACTATCATTAAAATGCAGTTATAGGAATAATTTACAGACTCTCACATTTGTTACAAATAGAACTATATATACATATGTATCTCAATATAATATTCGAATACCTGTATTATACCATGGCTTGACAAAAGTTTAAATGAAGATGGCGCTCTTCAATCTATGTTGGGCAGATGATAGAGCTTTCGTTTTTTTTTTTTGGTGTACTACTGGAAAGGTCCTTTGCGCGTGTTTGTTCTTGTGTGTGGTAGGACTTGTAATGAGGAAAGGGAAAGAGGGAGAGAAAAAAGTTAAGAGGGGGTGGGATCGAGAGGGTAAAGATATTCATTTATAAATCAGTAGAGAAGAAAGACCAGTAGGAAAATAGGAGAAGGTCAAAAGGGTATGGAAATGAGAGGGAGGGCGATAGAGAGAGAGAGAGAGGGAGAAAAAAAAAAAGGGAAGACGAAGCCATCTATTTAAACTGTCTGTTGAAGCTTTTAGTGGGGCCATCTATGTCGTTTCGTTTGCAAGTCATGTTAATGTTTGGCAACATCTATAAATGCGTTCTACTTGATTACACGAATCAGAATAATATATGTCGCCAATTTTTTAATTGACCTTTTGTGACCCAAAATGGAGGTCAAAGGTCAGGCTTCATTAACATAAACATAAGTTTCTTCAAATTTTGTCAAATTTGGTATCAAATTGTAGGTAATTTTATAACTAGCAATTAAGTCTGCTAATATTTTTTCACCCGACCAGCCAGTTTTGAGCAATATGCAAATTAGTCTATTTATGCATAATTCAATGCATAATTGAGTCAAGCTTCACGACAATCAGACATAACATATCCATAGACAATATCAGTAGCAACTAATCAAGAATACAACATAGGTCATACTAGCCTGACATTGCTGCCACATTCTGGTGACCCTTATGACCTTAATTATTAGGGCAAAGGTCAATTTATATGATGATTAACAACCTGGAAATGGCATCATTTTAGCAAAAACCTCATTGTCTGTCAACTTTGACCTTATTTCTAGGTCGATTGTGTCAACTAAAAATATGACGACATATATTATTTTGATTGCATCAAGGTAAACATATTCATGTTAGTTACCAGCATAGTTAGGCTTATACAACGAATAGGTCAAAGGTCAAAGTTAAAGAAAGAGGTTTTAGCCAAATAGCTTGGTTTTGACCTTATAGTCTTATTGGGCCGCATTACTTGGGATTCTAGTTGATCCCACGAACCAGGAAATGTTCGTTTCCATTGACCTATGAACTGTAAATGAGGTAAAAATTCCAAAAAATACATAGTTTCTGATACTTCCAGATTTTTTAGCGTCATGTTGTGTCAATATGTCATATGTGTCAATGAAAAAAATAGCAAGGTTGATTTTCGGATTCATGTGGTCAAGTAGAACAAAATGAACTGTGACTATCTAAATGATTAAGCTATAAAAAAAAAAATAATAATAAAATAAGGCCAAACAGGACTATGGTCAAGACAGAAAACTTTGGCCCTTACGTATTCCTTGAACTTTCTATGTGTGTCTTGACCTTTGTCCCATTGGGCAATATTATAGCTTATTGATTTTGATAATACTTAATTTTGTTCTACTTGAACCCATAAATCGGAATATCACCGTTACTATTTTCTTGACACATTTGACCTCAAGATAACCGAAGTTCAAATAACATGCTGCTAAAAACATGGAAATAGCAAACACTAAGTATTGTTTGGAATTTTCACCTCATGTACAGGTCAATGAAAACGAACATTTCCTGGTTCGTGGGATCAACTAGAACACGTTAACAGTGTTAAATGAAATATTCCAAGTATTAAATGCGGCCCAAGAAGACTAATGTCAAAACCAAACTATTTCAAGTTCAAGTTCAAGTTGTGTGGCTAAAACCTCTTTCTTTAACTTTGACCTTTGACCCATTCGTTGTATAAGCTTTACTATGTCATATCAATTCTACTCTATGTAAAATGTAAAGTTAACGTATACCAATGTGCGGCATTATATCGTAATTAAACAAGGCGCGTCCAATATCTAAGAGGCCAGAACGCAACGAAGCGATGTTAGAAATACGACTGACAAGCGTAGAAATCTATACAGCTGGCTGCAATAATAAATTAGCTCACAAAAACTCGCTTAAGAAGACTTCCCTGCAGCTGGAATGGTATTATCCGTTCGGTTCAGCAATCTACTCGTACATGGAGATGAAAGAAATTAATGAACTTTTATCATGTTGTTAGTTAATAGATTCTCCAGACCAGATGGAGGAAATACACATTTGGGCAAGCTTATAACATTATTGTGATGAAGTTGTAATCAGAATCTTTATTTCACATAGATTGATGTTCCAAACGATTATTGATATAAGTAGTGATCTTGTCACCTCTTGCGAAGACGCCGTCCACAGTGCGATATGCATGTGATATGCGGAAATATCGACCCATCGAGTAAAGATTCTATTGTGATAATGTTCAAAGTGACAGGACTTTTTTCTAACCAATCGAAATGAATTTACCATCTCTGAAAGGTGAGAATTCAAGCTTTTAAAAACGGCTTGATCATTAAGCAGTAATATAATTATGGCTTATCAGGAAGAATATTATGTGGCGTATGAGCTATTTTGAGAGCAAAATTGGCCATATTGTACAGGAATTTGATCTGATTAGGATTTCGAATTGACACAAGTGACAGGACTTTTTTCCCCTTTGCAGTAAGTTATTCCTATTTTTGAAAAAAAAAAAAGACTCTTAGCGTACTTATTCAAGTTGATCATTTCTTTGAAAAGGTAGTTGCTCGCCATAATCAAGAGAAAACAAGCGAAAAAACTGTGCAAATAATACAAAAATGTCTATGGCAGCGTTTGATTTGCGTAGAGTGATAGCGCCCTCTTCCTCTTAAGTTTACAACTAGAATTGATATGCGGTAACTATCATGAATATGTTTAACTGGATGCCATCAACCAAAAAATATATGTCGTCATATATTTAGTTAACACAATCGACCTAGAAATAAGGTCAAAGTTCACAGAAAATGAGGTTTTCGCTAAAATGATGCCATTTCCAGGTTGTTATTCATCATATAAATGGACCTTTGCCCTAATTTTAAGGTCGTAAGGGTCACCAGAATGTGGCAGCAATGTCAAGCTAGTATGACTTATGTTGTATTCTTGATTAGTTGCTATTGATATTGTATATGGATATGTTTTTTCTGATTGTCGTGAAGCTTAATAATAATAATAATAATAATATCGTTTTATTTACCCAGGGTAGCCACTTCAGTTCTGACAACTGTTCTCCCAGCGGGCCCTGCATGATGTTATTATTACCCCAAAGCTCCTTGTTAAAAAGGCAACTTTTAGGTACCATTTTTGTAAGTCTTTGGTATGACTCGGCCGGGTTTCGAACTCACGACCTCCCCTTCATGAAAGCAAGAAAGGCTACCTTTTTACGGGCGCTCTAACCGATTGCGCTATCATGAGCTTGACTCAATTAAGCATTGAATTATGCATAAATAGACTAATTTGCATATTGCTCAAAACTGGCTGGTCGGGTGAAAAAAGATCGATAGATTTAATTGCTAGTTATAAAATTACCTACAATTTGATACCAAATTTGACACAATTTGAAGAAACTTATGTTTATGTTAATGAAGCCTGACTTTTGACCTTCAATTTGGGTCACAAGAAGTCAATTAAAAAATTGGCGACATATATTTTCTGATTCGTGTGATCAAGTAGAAAATGTTTATAGATGTTGCCAAATATTAACATGACTTGCAAACGAAGCCCATATTCTGACGATTGGTGGCCCCACTATTCTTGGTGTTACATAGAATTCCCTTCCCCTTTTGTTTACCAGTGCGCCATCCCCATCCTCCCTTTCTCTCTCCCGTTCCCTCCTTTGCCTTCTCTCTCTCTCTCTCTCTCTCTCTCTCTCTCTCTCACACACTACCACTCTCTCTCTCTCTCTCTCTCTCTTTCTCTCTTTCTCTCCCTCCCTCTTTCTTTCTCTCTCTCTCTGGCTTTTCCTCTCTATCTATCTTTCAGTCTCTCTCTCTCTCTGTTTCATTATGTCTAATTTTCCTCGAAGCAATTAACACCTTTTCGCGTGCGTATAATAATAATAATAATAATAATAATAATAATAATGTGATTTGTATTGCGCACGAATCCACTCTGTAGAGTGCTCAAGGCGCATTATCATATTATTATTACCCGGCTTAGCTAGGCTACCCCGAAAGGCGCTCACAGCATTCAAGGAATTTCTTCCTACCGGTACCCATTCACCTCACTTGGGTCAAGTACGGCAAATTTGCAGGTTGACATATAGAGATACCAGTCGAATCGCTGATGTGACTCATCGCTCTGTAGGACATGT
Organism: Paracentrotus lividus; assembly: GCA_940671915.1. NCBI lineage: Eukaryota > Metazoa > Echinodermata > Echinoidea > Camarodonta > Echinidae > Paracentrotus > Paracentrotus lividus. The sequence goes on along the minus strand of CALNVZ010000174.1, from coordinate 74,422,963 downwards.
AGGATCAAAAATTTATTATGGAAAAATCCTCTTTCGATGTACTAGTAGTTACCGACAACTCATGTGTCCATCTGGATGTCAGCCTATCAAATATTTATTTCGTCCATGTAAAATTTATATCGTTTACTGGTTGGACCTTGAGTAAAACGATTCAAATACACTGTATTGCAGTTTTCGCTTGTACATGTACCTAGGAGGAAAGAAGACTTTTTTTTCTCTCTATGTACTTCATTAAAGCTAGTCAATACCATCTGAAGAGCATGACACGGATTCCAATCTGTATCCAGTCATAGTAGTCCGGCATCCCAGAAGATTTATTCAAGCGAAAAGCGCCGGAACAACTGACCCCATAGGGGGTTGGGATGGACCCTGGGCCTCCTCACAAAAAATGAATTGCTGCCGGGTCTGAGCTGGTGCCTTCGCCAAAATCACACATTTTGTGACGTTCACTACCGGAAGTCACTTTTGAGACAATGTACAGGGAGGTGCACTTGACACTATCACACAAAACGTGTCCCCAACATATTTTTAGGGCTTCATTTTGTATTTTCTTTTTTTTAGTTTGATTAACCAATAGTATACGATGCACCACAATGAGTTTTCCTGGCATTTCGTCCTGAGATCGATGATAGCGACGTTAACATCGCGGAGCGACGTCGTCGATTTGCGACATTTGTCTGTTTTTTTACACTCGTTTTCGTTTCAAATTTTAAAGTTTTGTTTATATTGTGTTTAAAATATCCGATTGCTCTGAAACTTTGCCAACGTCTTGAGCAGAGTCCTCCGCTTTTCTGGTACATATTTGGTTTTATAGTTACATGTATTTTTAGCCTATTTTTGGGCCATTTAAGTAACATGGTTTTAAGGAAAATCGGTCAAAAAAGAGAGTTTTTGAGGTAATATTTCCGAGCCATTCACAATAACACGTGTGTATGGGGATATAATACCGAACTCATTATATTCTCACAAACATACTCATTATCCAGTTGTCCCCACTATTGTCTCTCCTATCATATGCCCCACCCCACCCACCCACTTACCTACACACACACACACACACACCCTCAACACACGCACACAACAAACACACACACACACACACACTCTCCCTCACCCTCTCTCTCTCCTACTTAGTCGTCTCAAAGTACTTAATTTTGCGTTATAAGTCCTTCACGAATTCCATATCCTCTCTTTGTCACAAATTTCTCCGCCCCCTTCCCCTATCCTCTCTCTATCTTTCCTCTCTTTATCTACTCCTCTCTCTGTCTTTCTTCTCCTTCTATTTATCTTTCTATTTTACTCCGCGTTACACTTCTCTAACAACCTCTTTACTACTATCTCCCATTCCCCTTTTCATTATGCATAAGTGATTGAAATCATATTATAATATATATATATATATTATATATATAAGTTTTGAAAATCAATCAAAGCCTTCGTTTGTATTTGATATATATATATATATATAATATATATATATATATATATATATATATATATAATATTATTATATTGTAATTTTTTTTCTTGGGTGTTTTACTTGTCAACATTAGTATCATATAAGGTGTATATAAACAAAGATTTATTAGCAACTACATTAGGAGAACGTGAAGATTCAGCGGGAGAAGAAGGATGTCAGGTGGTTCCTTCGATTTTCATCTTAAAACTTCATTCGAACACCGGCTTTTTCTCAAAATATCCTTAATCATAGGGATATCATTTCTCAGCCCCGTCAATCGTTCCGTGATAGTTTTGAGGAAAAGAAACGGGTAGGCCAATAAATGGCCATTACCTGACCTGATCTGAAGGTATATTCAATTCAGGTATTACAAGCGCCAACCTTTGAATATAACATAGCTATGGGGCAATTTTCACTAATAGATGTGCTTTTAGCGGGAAAACTCTGCGAACCTCGTGACTGGATCAGCAATAGAGCATCTCTCACACGAGGCTTTATTGATCGAAGGATCACTTGCCTCAGTTTTCACTTAATGCAAGGTCTAACAACTGATTTTCTACAACTCCAGCGTACCACACTGCCTTCCTAATTCTAACTGACAATGCTGTATTGAATGATTCGCCAATGAGGTACTAGATTTTCTTTCGGGTCAGGAGACCTTTACCGAAAATAATGGAGGCACAGCTACAGAATCTTGTGTCTGATACCTGTTCAGATACATTATCGTGATCTACAGTACACCACTCGAATAATGATTATAGATTGTTCACCCCTTAGGAAACCGATTCTTTGTTTGGAGTCTGCAAAATAAGATGTCAATTCCTCTTTCTCAACGAGATCTAGGACATGGATACCAAAGAACGAGATATTCTTGAGGCAGGATGTACGACTAATTCTATTCTAGAACTTGAGGTTGACGTTATAGAGGCGAGCAATTCTCACTAATTCTCTTTTGTGCTTGGAGAACAGATGTTTTTTACTCTCTCATAACGAAATGTGTACCCCCCCCCTGCTTCTTGAACTTGTCAGTCTTGACCTAGAGGCAGAATAAGTGAACAAGCTGACGTAAAAGGGTGCTTTCAAGAACTAGAGGTCTATACCTACCAGCCTACCTACCAGGCGGCTAAACTGCCGAGACCTATAGCACGAATCCTCGAGTTATCCCTGTCACGCATGCAGTTTTTCAGCTCGTCTGTGCCAAGTTGCAACTACTCCAGTATCAGATTTCATAATGTTGTATACAACACTTCCACGTTAGGTCCCAAAGGATAAGACTGCTGGCGGCACAACTCTGAGTGTCGAAAGCAATGACCATCAGCATATTGTTAAGCCTATAATTTGATTCCAGATTCCTCAACAATTGACTTACAATGACACTCATTTATTGAGAGCTTTCAGGGTATTGTCCCACTGATCGTGACATCAGACTCTGTTGGAATTTACCTATGACCCAAGGTATTTAGAGTCCTCTAGCTATCTCTCTTAGTCTTAGTGCATACTCAAGAACTATATTGCAAAGACAAAGGGTATAAGAGTATCTCCTTGCAAAACTCCTGCATGCAAGAATGTTAAATTCTTCCATCTCTCCATTGGGTGTCACAAATTAGCCCTTGTGTTTAACAGTGTACACGTTGTCAATGGTATTTAGTAGATTTGATGGTCATGATGGCATACCGTAGTCATTTTTTATCATCTTTTGCGATGGATGGAATCGAAAGCTTTCTTGACATCGACAATGTCAGCACTGCGGGCATTTTGTTCAATTTTACCTCTTCATTGATCCAGGATTTGATAAACCATGGTTTCATCCTATAAATCCGTTCTAATTGATTCTCATTTAACGTTCGTTGGCGTCAAGCTCCTGAAGTTCTTGAGAAAAATGGATCCCCACCTTGCATAATTTCATAATAATAATTTTCATAGCTAAGAACACATCGGTAATCCATGTGAAGTATAGAAGTATATCGATGTCATCCATAGATCACGATACACGTACGATGAGGTATATAGCGCAGGCCTATTTTCTGGAGCTGTGCCTCTATTATTTCCAGTAAGTTAATGGTATCTCGGAAGAAACTCTTATATCTCTCAGAGATATTCAGTGCAGCATTGTCATCAAGGAGCCAGTGTACGTAAGGGAGTCGCTGTCATGATCTACACCGACATGACCGGGGAAGGGTATCATCTTCCAAACCTTATATGTACAACATGTATTTGGGCAGTGCTTGCGTCATCACAGCAGCTAGACTTGATTGTGATAGCGCCTTTTACCATGTTTACACCACATGACCACTGTCTTGTAGAACCTTCCTTTCGTGAAATCATAAAGTGATCTTTAAACCAGATCACCAAAATCATCTGTAGCACAGTCATTAGGCAGAATTACAGGGCATGGCTAGGGGGTATATTAGTGACATACATGTACTATATTTACAATACCAGACTATCATCATGTGTCTTCAGTTGTAAGAGCTATTACAAATTTTAATTTTTGTCAAAAATTTACTTTGAACTGTAAAAAGGTTTTTTGTTGATTTACTTTTTTAATAACAACGGAGAAAACCTCACGACCGGCAGTTCATCACAGCTATGTGTAGGCTGTATATAGATGCCAGTTAGCACATCTCTTCTGTTCCATCTTAGCACACTGAGAACTGTAACAACTGACCCTTGTAATTCCATACCCGGTCTCCCTCTAATCAAAAACAATTGAAAATTTCAACACCCCCCCCCAAAAAAAACAACAAACAAACAAACAAACAAACAAAACAAAAAAAAAAAAAACCCCAACTCACTATGTTGAATGGAAACCAAAATATATCAAATATCTCTTTGAATTAAAGGAAGACATTATTAAATTTCCTTGAAAACTGTAGGTAATGCAGAAAAATGGACCCCCTAAGCTCATTTGCCTAATTTGCATAAAATTACGAAATGACACACTCTAATCTTTGTTTATATGAATCAATAACTACGCTCTAACTTTTATTGTGAAGAAAAACAATTATCACCAACCCCCTGTCTGCAATATTCAAATGTTAACGCATTACCAAAGTGCCCATATTACCTGCATGTGCAGGTAATATGGGACATGTATTTAATGTACGTTTTAAAAACTACAATTACTCTACCATGTCTGAGATTTGCTTAAAATGTTGAAAATCATTAACTTTAAGATATAATTTGAAATTATAAGACCCTTCAGTAAAACCTTTGACTATATATTTCATTGTTATGTATTTTGTATATTATTTCTTTTTTTTATATTATTTAATATTATTTTCATTATACAAGTCAATATAGGCCTACAATAAGTTATTTTATTAATTATATACTGTGAATATACCCTAAAAAATCGTAGCAAAGAGATTGATGCCTCATCCCAATACTAAGTACCAGAATCATTTCCGCCATTTTGGATGTCCCATATTACCTACACTAATGTTGCTGTGTCAGGCAAGCATTTAATGCAATTGCACCCCTTCACTAAAACAAATTGACCTGTACACGCTAGTATGATCAAAATGAACTATAAGCTTACTAAATATACAAACAATTGAGGTTACCCCTCAAACACTCTTTCACTCACAATTCTGTGAAATATCAAATTTTACATCAGGGTAAAAAAATGCCGTAAGTTTTACCTACCTTTTTGGTTTTCAGCATTTTCTCAGAGAAATTTCAGCATTAGATGCTCTCACGATATATTTACGTATACAGTTCATATGAACAAAATTATGGTGCTCACACCGGTCATCGGTCACCGGTCGACGGTCACGACATGATTTGCTTCAGGTGTCCCAGTATTACCTGCTGTCCGCATAAGTTACC
>CALNVZ010000174.1:74401213-74417052 GCA_940671915.1 Paracentrotus lividus | reverse complement strand
GGTGGGTGGGTGTGGGGGAATATGATAGGGAGACAATAGTGAGGACAAGGGGATAATGAGTGTGTTTGTGAGAATATAATGAGTTCGGTATTAATCCCCATCCAACACGTGTATTATGAATGGCTCGGAAATATTACCCTCAAAAACTCTCTTTTTTTACCGATTTTCCTTAAAACCTTGTTACTTAAATGGCCCAAAAATAGGCTAAAAATACATGTAACTTATAAAACCAAATATGTTCCAAAAAGCGGAGGACTTGCTCAAGACGTTGGCAAAGTTTCAGAGCAATCGAGTATTTTAAACACAATCTAAACGAAACTTCAAAATTTGAAACCGAAAATGAGTAAAAAAACAGACAAATTGGTCGCAAATCGACGACGTCGCTCCGCGATGTTAACGTCGCTATCATCGATCTCAGGGACGAAAATGCCCGGAAAACTCATTGTGGTGCATCGTATACTATTGGTTAATCAAACTAAAAAAAGAAAATACAAAATGAAGCCCTAAAAATATGTTGGGGACACGTTTTGTGTGATAGTGTCAAGTGCACCTCCCTGTACATTGTCTCAAAAGTGACTTCCGGTAGTGACGTCACAAAATGTGTGATTTTGGCGGGAAGGCCACAGCTCAGACCCGGCAGCAATTCATTTTTGTGAGGCCCAGGGTCCATCCCAACCCCCTATGGGGTCAGTTGTTCCGGCGCTTTTCGCTTGAATAAATCTTCTGGGATGCCGGACTATAGTGGGTTTGGAGGACTATGCAGACAGCTTGCCATGAGGTGGTGCTCTTCCGATTTGTTTTCAATATGCCTATTATTATATATGATTCTAAAAAAATGGATCTTTTACGTCCATATTACTGAAGTATGGGCCATGCGATATTTTGAGGAATTTTGAGGAATTAGTAAAATTCTCTATTGGAGAATAATTAGGCTTTTGACCGTTTGCCGTGGTCACAACATGCCGTTAGTGCAACGTGCAACTCTCTATGAAGACAGAGTTGCAAGTCATAGATACTAGTAGATGCATGTTGTACGAAGTGGAGTGACCATCGCATAACTTTTTCCACATAGCTAGTGGTATAAATATTATTGAAAATGATTTTGAGCTTTTTGTTTTAGTTTGGCCAAATCGGTTACATTCGGTTTGCAACTTATAGGTGCATATTGTTTTGTATTTTGCTCGGCTAACACGCACTATATTTTGATATTTCATTTCGAAGGATAACAATTTGAAACTTCTTGTAATCTATTGAAATCGGCGTTCGGCTTATTCTTGATAAACAAGATATAGAAGGCTATGTTAAAAATTATATATTACATTACATTTATCAGTAGGCATAAAAAAATTTATATATGTGTGTATATATGAGTGTATATATTTATATTAAAATAATATCCTACTTTTAAAATGTCTACATCAATTAGATAATCAAATAGCGTAAACAATAAAGTTGTTTGATAGAGGTAATACAATGCCTTTATTAGATAAAGAACGTGTCTAATGAATAGAGAGTTTACCACGTTAACAATACTCCTGAGTAACGAGATCTGAAAGTATTATTATTTGTACAGATGGTTCGCCAACATTCCTTTATTGATGGTATTGGACCCATCTATCACGCATCCCCATCATACAAAGATATTATGACAAAGCCATTATCATCAGAATCTAATCTCGAACAAGCCAGTAACTTCTTTGTCCATTCCCGTATGCTGAATAAGTAAACAGTTACCATACATGTCTTCCATTTGGATTCAATTCGGTGGATTCACAATACGGTACGCCACCTATCGATTGCGGTGGACAGGCCGAAATTCGCAATGCCCCATGGGAAAAAATCGACATCGAAATTAATCTCTGTGTGGTTCGCGCTGTGCTGCATAGTTGCATAATAAAATAACCATGATAAAAATGAATGCCATTATTATGCTGCGCTGGCCGGTATGCCATTTCAGTCAAAAAATTTTAGTTCGTCGACCCTCTTTCGCCGAGAAACAGCTTGGTCCGCCACTTTTAAAATGTCACACAGTCACACTAGCACATGCGCTGCGCCCGTGATGTCGACCCCGAAGTTAGAAATTGGCCTGTCCGCTGCAACCGATAGGTGGCGCACCGTATTGTGAATCCACCGAATTGGATGCACTGAAATTACCCATTAGTATGAGTTGGTAAAAAAAGAGGTTATTTTGAGCTCATAATAATATCAATTGATTTGACGTCAGTCTGTAAATATTTCACAACTATATTCTTCAAAAGATACTTTCTTCCACCAGAAGCATCTTTGATCTTCAAAATCAGTTTCATATCAAGAAGAATTGTAGATCATTTTCATGGTAACCATGTTTCCGCATCCGCAATTACTCCATATCTCTATAAAATCACAATTTGTAAAGTTGAAATTCTGGTAATTCAGGCACGTTTTACAGAGGTAACAGAATAAGAAAGTGAAGCCCCAACCCAAAACTACAAATAAGTCGCCGTAATTCAGGTTTAGCTTTTTTCATGTAACCTGTTTCTTCCGTCCTTTGATCTGTTCTATTAGCGATTTATTAGTGGTTTTAAGGCGGTGTCTCACACGTATACACACATAAAGGCAAGGTATATTGATAGAGAGATAGTACTATTTACGACTTACGTACCAAACATGACTTGTTCAAACATGAAAGATTCGATAATTTACAATTCCAAGCTAGCAGCATCGGGTGAAAAACAATTATCATTGTCAACATTAAAACTGGAAACTCATTGCAATTGAATTTAATCCCAAAGCTTATAGGTCTTGATTATATTCCAATATGTAATACTTTAGAAATGGAGTTGTTATTAAATTGTGAATATTGAATTGTTTGCTGTAATCAAGGAAATGAAATATTGACCAAAAGTATTAATAATCACCCTTTGCGGAAATCACTTACACCTAAGACTTCTTAAAATTAAAGTTATGACAAAAGTTTTGCTCTTTAAACTCGGCTATTTAAAAGTGTTGCAATAAGATTCGTTAATGTACCATTGCCACGGTTGCCGTATGACGTGCAGTAAAACGAAACACATGTAATAATGTCACTAAAATAATATTCTTGACTTGTGTAACGCTTAATGCACAGTTGGACGACGTTTCTAAGATTTTTACTGATATACAGTCTGTGTCAATTTTTTTCATCACATTTGGTGCTGTAATTTTTGAGATATGACTTGTTTTCTACAATCAAGAAAAAAAAAAAAAAAAAAAAAAAAAAAAAAAAAAAAAAAATCAATTTTCCGCATGCCGTCCCATGCCTTTGTGTAGGTTTCGCATAAATGGCCATGAATTTAGAGCTGCAGAACAATAAAAATGCGTAATTTCGATTTGTTCCTCGTCGCACAAAATTTAGCATAACTTTTGTTTTAGGAAAGCAAAATATACAAAACAGAGCGCATCAGCAAGAAAAATCTCTTGGCTTTAATTTGGTACCCAATCATGCCAATGCTGCTGCGAGTGTTACTCTTAATAAAGTACACATAACACACTCTACTCTATTGTTACGTAATTTTTCGTCCTTGTAAATAAGAATGGGTACCAAACACTTACATGTTCAGCTGTCCAGGGACAACGTGCATGTTTTTATTTTACATGTATTGCAAATCATTGGCCATTTCGCCTAATCGAGTGTATGGTACACAGACTAAAGGACATCATCATACAAAAACAGAAATGTATTTTACATCATAATATTATCTGATTATTTCAAAGTACATAGTATAAGGTATCACAATGGTGAACAAACATTAATTTTACACTTAGGGTGCATAATACTTGAACGAGATTCTACAAATACAACAAAATAATAAACTAGAAAAAAAAAAGATTAAATCCAAAACTTTCTAAAATATCTCAAATCCAGTAAAAGTGTTCTAGTAAACTGGGAATAACCACTTCCTACTTTAATCACAAATTTTTTCATAATTTATATAATCAAATTTGATTAAATGATCAACCCACCCCTCCCTGATATGAATTTTGCTTTGTTAACTTGCATGGAAATTTTTAAATTGGTTGATTAAGTCATTTCGTTTTGGGGGAAAAGCTTTTCCCTACTACACCTCAATTCCCCCCTCCCCTGCCCCCCCCCCAAAAAAAAAAATATGCTTGATTGATTTTCCTACCTGATATGGTCTTTACTTGATTATATTTAATTCTAACTGATTGTTGGGAATTCCGTGGCCAAAGGCCAAAAGCTTATTGCATAAACCAGCAGAAGAACGCTTGCAGGAGAGAGCCAAGTACAAGAAACGTACTGGCTACGAGACTGCTGGCAGCAGCGGTCGTTGTCTCCATGGTGCCCCCAACAATAGCTGCACCATCACCAGCTTTTGGCTGTGTGGGTTCAGGCTCAGGCTGAGTGCCAGCAGCATCGGCATCATTAGCGGGTGGAGTGCAATTGTCGGAGCTGTCGCAGGAGCAGATGCTAGTTTCATGGCTTACGTACTCAAGTTCAGGTACTCCAGCAAACAGGTCTGCAGGATTAGGCATACCCTGTGAGAAGGCATTGATCATTTCCTCGGACAAGCAAACATCCCCGGCCGGACCAGCTCCGGCCGGAAATCCACACTGGCGCTGCTTCGTTATTATCGTTAAGGGATCTGTGTTGGCAGTGAGGGTTAAAAAAATAATGATTCATGAATTATGACAGGTAACCAAGAGAATCACAATGAGATCATAAAAAAGAAATAATGATAAATATCAATAATATTATTCTTATGTCTCCAACGGTAGAAACCATGCACATTGTTAAAAACACACGCAGCTGCTGTGTGATAAATGATTTTTTTTTTCATAGCTTTCTGGTTCCAATATTTATCACACAGCAGTTGCATGTGTTTCTACCAATTCGCATGGTTTCTACCGTTGGATAAATTTAATAAATGAATTGTCTATTTAACACCACAACGGCGTATAAAAAATCCTTTACGTTTAATATTATTCTTATTACAAGGGCCTGCCCTATATGCACGGGCGGATTCAAGGGGACGAGCGGGCCGCCCCCCCCCCCCAAAAAAAAGGGGAAGAGGGGAAAAGGGGGGGGAATGAATGACCAGCCCGATTTACCAACTGAACTTTCCCCTCATGATTGGCGATATTCGATGACCTTTTTGATTGGCCGAAGGCCGAAAAAAAAATATACCTCCCCCCCCCCCCCGCGCGGCCGGCGTGACGTGATTTTTTTAATGTACCTTTTTCCTCGCCTGTGTGACGGAAATTCCAATTTTGCCCCCCCCCCCTCTCATGAAATCTCGATCCGTTACTGATATGTACCCCTCCTATTTTGCAGGTTGGAGCAAATGGTCGGCAAAGCAAATTGAAAATATTTCTTTTTTTTTTTCTTTCTTTCTTTTTTTTTTTATTTAGGTTTTTTTTTGTGTGTGTGAGCTTTTATGTAAGATTTTTTTTGTTATTTTATTTTTTTATTATTTTATTATTTTTTTTTTTTTTTTTTTGCGCCGCCGCGTTTTCCATTAAAACCGACGGAAAATAAGTTTGTTTTGTTTTACAGCCATAGCACAATAATGAATGAATATCTTAGTAACCCTTGTGAACAGGCCCGGGTTTAGCAATAAAACAGTGGAATTATCTCTGGTCATGCGTTTTGAATTGTTTTGTGTGACATGATTTATCAGCATGAAAATTGTGTCTTTTTCATTTGAATCAACTTTAAATACTACACCCATTATACATAAAAGTATACATTTTCTGAAAGGATATTAACTGAGGATTTCCGAAAAGCCCTTAAAAATGGCATTGGGTCTAAGCATTAGAAGTTATGGAAACAATTATACCTGAAAACAATGGCAACAAATACCAAACTTTGAAGCAGGAAAAGAGTAGTATTGGTGCAGGCCACACCTTTAAATGCGCCATTTTTGAATTCCTCTCATTCAGAGCTTGTCAGACATATTTGACATTCCAGGGTCTAAGGTTATTAAAATAATTTTGCCAAGCCTCGTCAGTCATAATTTTCCTTTTTTTCTCTCTTCAAATTAGCCATAATTTTCACCCATTGTCTGCATGCTAAAATCAAAATAATTAATCGTTTATTAATTGGTTATACTGTTTTACTAAAGACTTATGATAAATGAATATTTTCCTTTCTAAATATTTCATATACAAAGAATCTCTTACGTCTCGAAAGTAACCTTAACAGGGTGGTGTTGCATACAACTTTTTTTCTTACCTGAGTTTTCTCGGGTTAAAAAACTCAGCTTATGTAGACCTATTTCTTAGGTTATTCAACCTGAGTTTTAAAACGCCCTAAAAATTTATTGCATTAATACTTTTGAAAACTCTGGTATGTTTTTATGCAATGGAAAAAACAGTAAAAAATCCAGAAAAATATTGTAACCGGAGTTTTTGGACTTTAACCGGAGTTTTCAGATTTTAACCGGAAAAAACTCCGGTTAGAAGTTTTATGCAACAGGGTGCTGAAGTAGATATTACACTTTGCTGAGAAAAAGACAAGTTTGCTCGCGCGATCATGCAGCCAAATATGTTGCTCTTGGGCTTAAGTAGTAAAAGCTAATTAATAATTAAGCTTAATTACACTAAATTTTAGTAGAAGTTAATCTTAACTATGTATTTTCATGATGAATTATTTATAAAAATCCACAATAGCATGATCTATGGTGGTTGTAGTCCTTCAGTGTGCTATCAGCAAAATTTGCACCTCCTGACCGTCCTTCACCATGCACATGTTGCTAATTAACCACTAATTTTAGTAGAGGTAAACAACATTATTTTTCGGTCTCTCTGGTATGACTGTATTGCTCTCATCATAAGCTTTATTTTGACACCGAGCTAGATGGAGACTGCTCCTGATGCCCAATGCACTAATTAATGTAGGAAGAGTCTAAGTAAGATATTTATTAATTTGTCACTAGAACAAAATGAGGGCATGTTAAGCAAAGTTAATAAAATATCATTTCTCTACCACAACTTTATTTTTTTTTTTACTATCAGAGCAATATAATTGTATTCATTTTGACCTGATTACATTTGTGTTTGGGAGTTACCCAATCCCTTTAATATTTGTGTACATCTAGCCCTATCCAATCCGTCCGTTATTTGCCACGAAAACATTCTTACTCGCGTTAAAAGTAAGTTGCATGGTTACTATCATCGCCATACAGCTGTTGACGCCATCTTCACACATTGTACTTGTCGGGTTGTCACAGGTTGGTGCATTTGGGTCCGCCGGGGGCTGGAAGTTTGGGTTGTCAGAAGTGCTTTCCGTGCACGTGCCGCAACTTATAGCATATCCTGTATTTTGAATGAAAAATAAACAAATATATATATATGATTCAGGAAAAAATTATATTAATAAATAATAGATAAAATATGATTTTCCAAAATGGTTAAAGGATGACTCCAGGCTGATGTTTGTATGATTACAAAAATAAAGCAGAATTTTAAAAGCACAACACTGAAAATATCATCAAAATCGGATGAGAAATAGCAAAGTTATGATTTTTTTTTTTTAAAGGAAACAGTTCTTTGCATAACCTCATGCATATTCAAATGAGCAAGTTGATGAAGTCAACGCCCCACTACCCGACTACTTCCTTTGTATTTTACTGTATGAAATACCAATTATCCAGATTTTCTGCCACAAGGACATAAAAATAGGGATAACTGTGGAGTGTTTAACCACTTGACTGTTGCATGGTGCTAATTGCACAGTACGGGTATGACCAGCGTGACGCTGGTGCGTCCAAACATAGCTCAGACAATAGCGTGATCACGTGGTCCGCGCATAGTGTACAAACGCCGAACATTATATAAATAGTGCATGCTCTACCATGCAACATACTAGATTATGTGCACGACAAATACTAAATTATCCCGAGGGCACATTTATTTCACCGAGGCCGTAGGCCGAGGTGAAACAGATGTGCCCGAGGGATAATTTAGTATTTGGAGTTCACATAGTCAGTAATGTTGCATTAATAGATGCATGCACTATTTATTATAGTAAATAGACCCCTAGATATTTGACCTTGCCTAATCTGCTTTTATCTTTGCAAATGTTTGCCAAACTTTTGGTGCTAATTCAGCTATTGTGACGTATATTGTCGTTCCGCGTATCTATTGTTGTGCGCACCATTTTACTGTTATTACGCGCTTGCGCAACAAGGCAATCGATTTCACCATTCATTTTAACACAGGTAAAAACCGTTCAACATAACAAAAAAGCGTTCAACATACCAGAATGTTGAACGACACGTGACACCCTTTCAACCAATCACAGCTCGTAAAATACGACCACTATTTACTATATAATATTGCGTGGTTCGCAGCCAAGTGGTTAAGGTCACAAGTGCTATTACTTATTTCAGTATCTGAAATGAAAAATATGCGATATCCCCAGTGCGAATTATCTTTTATCAGCGGCTCGCTAACTTTTTACTTTCAAGTCTTGCGCATGTGTTATGCTGCAGTCACACAGACACTTACGTATAGATACATTTTTGTTGTTTCAATCTTATTTTATCTTCTATTCTATAATTTCTTATGTATTTCTTTCTTTTACTGCATGAACGAAATTATCAATATTTCCACTGCTGACTATGACGGGTAGACATCCGTGGGGATCCGCAGAAAAGAAAATAATTTTTGGACGCATCCGGACGTAACTCAACGTAAGTATCTGTGTGACTCTAGCATTATAACCATTTTCGCGAAAATTGGGCGTACCGTTACGACGTTCCACGATTTTTAAAAATTCCCGTCAGACCGAAAATGGCACAAAAACCTGAATTTATGTACAAAGTCAAAACAAAATGTGTTTTCAGCTAGACTTCTAAAATGAGTGATTGTTTTTAATTTTATTGACAAGAGTCGTTTAATTTTATGCTATTTATGGCCAAAATAATGTCACAGACGAATTGTGTCGAGAAAAAAAAGCACAATAAAATACATAAGAAATCGATTTTGATACGGGAATTGTTTTCTTTTACAATTCTTAGGAATGAGATAAGAATATTTTCACTAAAAATTCGCTTTCTATGAGCTTCATTTAGTGAATTAGAGCAAAAAAAAAGTATGGTTTCATGCATAAATTAGCATAATTAATGCAAAACCTCGTAGAATTACCTTCATGCAAATTTTCGTCGCGATCGCGCGATCCGCGGGCGAGATCTCAAAGAACACTGCAAGCTCACAAAATAGACCCAGGTAAGGAGGACTCAAAATGTTTTGTAAAGTAAAATAAAAAAAATCAACAAGCACAACACAGAACATTTCATCAAAATCGGATGAAAAATAAGAGAGTTATGCATTTTTAGGGATTTTGTTTTTTTGTTTTTTGTTTTGTTTTGTAAAACAGTTCTTGGCATTGTCCATAATTATTCAAATATTCAAATTAGCAAACTGATGATGTCACAGTCCCCCTACTTCTTGTGTATTTTATTATATGAAATCCTATTTATCTCATTTATCATACATTGCGTATAAAGAAAATCTACCCCTCATACTGAATTAAGTAAAAGCACTATGACCTTGAACATTCCACAAACATTAATGCTACAGTCACACAGACACTTACGTTGAGTTACGTCCGGTTGCGTCCAAAAATTATTTACTTTTCTTCGGATCCCCACGGATGCCTACCCGTCATAGTCAGCAGTGGAAATATTGATAATTTGGTTCGTCCAGTAAAACAAAGAAATGCATAAGAAATGATAGAATAGAAGATGAAATAAGATTAAAACAACATAAACGTATCTATACGTAAGTGTCTGTGTGACTGCAGCATAATCCCTGTTTTAATGTCCTTGGGGCAGAAAGTCTGGATAATTGGTATTTCATACAAGAAAGTACAAAAGTACAAAGTAAGTGAGCTGTATGTGCTCACAACGTGCGATCTCCGTGAGTTTGCATCGTTACCGTACAGAGGCCGTACTTAAACGTGCACCTCACGTACGGTGTCAGTGCTCACGCGCATGTTGTAAGTGCGTGCAAGTGCGATGAACGTAAGTTTTTTTATATCGATGTTTGTGATGGATATATATATATATTTTATTTAGTTATATTTATTCATTTAAATTTATTTATTATATTATGTGATTATAGTAGTCTTTATTTCCATGAAAAGCATATACAATAACAATATAACAATACAAAATGAGACATATAGATATAGAGATGGCCCAGGACGCTGATGTTACTCAGGCAGGGCCTAACATATAAACATGTATACAAACATGATCTTAATTACTTATATGCGGAATAGAAATATGCCATCGTGTGGTAATAAGTATTTGCAATCAAAATACTTTTACTTGTAAATAAGGACATGAAGTGGGGAGGGAAGATTGGGAAGAGAATCAACAAAGTAAATAATGAATTTGAAACACAATTTTTTATGGAGAACTAAGCTGCATCATAATAAAAATTTTAGTATATAGATCTCTTTTAAATATATATTCGTAACCATCAAATTAATTGTTCATTCTGGATAGCTATAAATTAAGGGTACGTTATCTAAATATCATTTCTAGAGATATCATATGTATATAGTATGAGATGTATAATACGATGAAAGCACAGCAGGAAAAAAAAAGGTAATGTGTGTGTTATTTATATCAGAATAGTTGATACCAAAATATAAATTTAACAGTAATGGTGATCGACACAAATAATTAAGGCATTCAGTCCCTAATTGACCTGATAGAAATAAACACAAAATATCAGATCAGTAAAGGTTTAAAACAATATGGAATTTATCGTCCATAACTATAGTAATCAACGTTAATATTCATCCTCCATGTCCATCCAACTTACATAAAATAGGCTCTCATTGGAGGAGATGAGGTGATGCCCATGTTGGGTCTAACTTGCATTGCATGGAAAATTGAGAATGATGACACTACCGCCATTTTTGAGATTTGTTTGGACAATGTTTTGGAGGTAATGTCAGCGTTAGCCAATTTGATCAGTGATTTCAGTGATTGAAAGTTAGGGTTAGTGAGGAGACCACGACTCCCGACCTCGAATGCTATCAGGGATACATCGAAATTGCGGGCTGAAATGTCATGGATCAGGGGGGCATATTTGTTACATTTGTACACATGGGCCTTAGAAATGTTAAGGTCGAATGGAACAGTTAGTTCGAAGATGACCAGTTTCTTTTTATTCGGCCAGTAGAGGACCAGATCAGGTCGATCGGTTGTTGTTATTACTTCTTGTGGGATAGTTGAGGATGGGTGGGCATGAGGGTGGTTGATATCTGCAATAATTTTTAGGTTAGGTTGGGTGCACATGTATTTTGTTCTGTTGCTTTTGGCTTGGAGAGGGCAGTATGTATGAGGTTAAAGACCGTTGACGGAGTAAATACAACCTTATATCGATTGAAAGCTAAGTAGGCGTATAACATAAATACCCAAAATAAATTAAATTTCATAACAGTATTCATAAAAAGATGATCGAACCTCAACCAGGCCATCCCTCCCAAGTACTCGTAAATTACCCCTATTATATAATGCGGCTGATGACGTCAAAGAAGTTTAAGGGAATGCTACTGCCAGTCATGATTGGGTTTCGCCTTTAGAAAACACGTTGTATTGCTATGTCAGAACAATAGAATTCTAGCACACATGGGTCTATTGTTCTGACATAGCAATACAAACGTGTTTTCTAAAGCCGAAACCCTATCATGCCTGGCAGCAGCATTCCTTAAACTTCTTTGACGTCATCAGCCGCATTATATAATAGGGGTACTTTTACGAGTACTTGGGAGGGATGGCCTGGTTGAGGTTCGATCACCTTTTTAATGAAATACTTTCTAAATGGAAGATAAAAATGCTTAAATTGGGAATTGTTGTATTAGGAGAAATATTAGCTTTCGTTGTATATGTAATTTTGGTTTTCATTTCTCGGTCCGGTCTGGGACTTTAAGTACATTATCACGTCTCCGTATCGGCCTTGGGTGAGTTGCACGTTACAATTGTTCAGAGCATGCAACAAAGTTTCCCTGTTTCCACATAGGTCGCATTTGTTTTGTATTATAATATCATAATCAGTATATAATAAACTGATATAAACCTATACCGTCACAAGTATTGCATCATAGCTAGAATACGTGCTTTTTTCTATTTTACAAGCATTTTACACATTTTTTTTGGTATATTCTAAACAGAAAAGTTTTTTTTTTCTTTTTCAAATGGCATAGTAAAAGACAAACACCTTCTCTATCTATAGAGAAGAAAGATCCTTTTTCGCCGTTGTCATGGAAGATGTGCATCAAAATGATTGATTATCCAGCAAAACCCAATGAAATTGCATTTAACTTGTTTTTGCAATATAGGACTCAATTTGAGCAACGCTAGAAACACATTTATCTTCTTTGAGTGTTGTTGATGTTTTTGTTTTTGTTTCTTTTTACTTTGACATTTTCATGGTACATTTCGGCGAGTTTTCATTTTCAAAAATGTGTAAGTGAAACATCAAAACAGTTTCCAGAGAAACTTGAAACTTGTAGCATGATTTTGTTCATGAAATCTATTGACTGAGTAGACCCCCCCCCCAGAAAAAAAAAAGAAGAAAAAAGAAGAAAGAAACATTTGGAGGTGGAATTTATCAGTAAAAAATAATAATAATCGTAAAATAAATATTTTTTAACGTTTATTCGAATGCTGTTGAAATGTTTCGTCTTTGGCAAATTAATATTGGAAATAACTTGTTTTTACGATGATGTGGATCATCGTCTTCATTATCAAAGGCAAATACAAAAGAGGGGTCACCAAGGGGGGAACATCTTTTTGCGATGGTACTCGGATGATAGGTGCCAAAATGACATGCAGTCATTATCCAACAAAATATAATAAAAAAAATGTTTAAAAAAAAAAAATAGATTTTTGTTGTAAACTATGAAATAATTATTTTAATAAATGGGCTACGATTTGGTGGATTAAAGTTGCATCAAAAAGTATTTGAAATACAGGACTATATTTCTCTTTGTCAACGTTAAAATTAAATTTCATCTGTTGGTGATGCTGTCTGCCGTATATGCTCCTTTGTAAAAAAAAAAGAAATTGGGAATAGTATTTCATTTACTGATAATGCCCACCTCCCATAATCTTAATTTCGGGGGCATTTGGTCTTTTTGTCCTCCCCTTTGTTTAAGAAATGACTTGGTCAAGTCATCTACTGTTCTTATGTTTAAAGATTTTCTTATTTCAGGGCATACACAAATAGTCGACAATATTCAGGCCATCAATGAAATGAAATATCATAAAGACTCATAAAATAAGAAATTAAAACAAAAATAAATAAATAAATAAAAATGCAATGCTGCAATACTTTTTGACAGGTGAGGGGATTATATGCAATATTTAGACGTATATACATACATGTACATACACACATATTAACATAATTAAATACATACTGGTATATTTTGTTTTATATAATACATAATATTGAACACGAAACGTCCGGCGTCGGCTCAGGAGAAATCAGTGCGCACAAGGCGCGTTGTAAGTGCTTAGTCCATACGATCCACGAGAGTTCTGCGTGCTCAATCGACAGTTGAAATGGGCAAGAGCAAAGTAACCGTGGGCCACGCACTTATCCCGTGCGCAACACGCACGTGCCAAATGCGCCGTCGGTATAGCAAGTGACTGCCGCAAATATCTAAAAAGAATCATGGAGTCGGTGCGTTGTGCGTGCTTTGGCAGTACCGAGGGCGTGCGCGCGCACACGTGGGGCGGATCCATAGCTCGAACGTAGCCCGCACCGCTGCGAAAGTTCCTCCTGCACTAAAAGATCTAGGTCGTGTCTGCGCACACCAAAATCCGTACCGAGTCTACTCACCACGTACGTGACGTACGATTTTTCCAATTTTGCCCACGTTTTTGCACGTAGACAGCACGCACGTGCAAGTACGACGGGATGTGACCACATTTAGAGCTGCGTTCGCCACTTCTCCTACATTTTCAGAAAAACGTAGCGACTGTGGCATCCAAAGAAAAAAAAATAACGTACACCAAAGAAAAAAAAACCCTATAATTGATAACCGTTTGGAGTTTGTGGAGTTTGAGTAAGACCAGAGGTCTTTCTTGTAGTATGCATGACTCATGGTCATGATGTCACTAGTTTACCATGAAAGTCCTTGTTTTCCCTTTATGTTCTTTACTTTTGATTCTAGAAAGTTGACCAGTCACACCCTGGTATTGACTTGTAAACAATGAAAGATATAATGTTATAACAAAGACTCCCCCTCAAAGAAAGTGTATATAAGCCTATATTTGGGATAGTTCAGTTCAGTTCAGTTTAGTTAGTTGATTGTTGGAGTATAGAGTTATAGAGTATACCGTCGAGTAAGAACCTGTCTACAAAGCAGCAGCATGTTGGCTGCTGGCCTTAACAAATAAATTCGTAACAATGAACTACATCATGTCTTGTTAGTCTTCTTTGAAGCCCATTTTTGCTGAAAGTTCAACTTATGTGAAAGTGCTAAACAGCACTTTGAGTGCAGTCACTATGCAAGCAAAGTACTGATTGCACCTATGAAGAGCTAAAACAGCAACTCAGTTTTTAGAGTGTATAGGGCCTACAGCTAATGAGCGGTTTTCGAAGTATAGGTTGAAAATCAAATGTACATGTAAATCTTAATTATGATATTGAGATAATATTGGTCCAGTTATTAAAGTTTATATTGGTATATAGAATTTACTGTTTATATTGATTTTTTCATCTCTTTTTACTTTTCAAATAAAAATCTATTTCTTCTATTTTTTTAATTATGAAATCTGAGCAGCAGCAAACAAATTTTATTGGCCTACGTTATATTACTTTTCCCTCTCTCTCTCTCTCTCTCAGTTCACACCACAATTGATTCCTGATACCTTATATATATATATATATATATATATACGTCTAATTCAGTGAAAAATGTCATCAAAGCAATGATTATAACAGATTCTAAATCTGCAATGCATCAGGCTAGCATTTTCTGCTACTAATATACTTTAATAGTGTCGCATGAAAAATAGCGATCTATTTTATTTTATTAAAATAATTTAATTTTAATTTTATTGCCTACGTCATATATCTCTTCTTCTCTCTCTCTCTCTCTCTCTCAGTTCACACAACAATACTTTAGATTTTAGTCCTTAATATAGTGTCGCATGAAAATAGCGATCTAGATCGCTTGCATTTGCTGCTACGACTAGTACTAGTGTCGCATGAAAATAGCGATCTAGATCGCTAGAATTGGCTGCTACTAATACTAGTGTCGCATGAAATAGCGATCTAGATCGCTAGAATTTGCTGTACTTAATACTAGTGTCGCATGAAAATACGATCTAGATCGCTAGCATTTGCTGCTACTAATACTAGTGTCCATGAAAATAGCGAGACCAGATCGCTAGCATTTGCTGCTACTACTTAGTACTAGTGTCGCTGAAAATAGCGATCTAGATCGCTACATTTTGCTGCTACTAGTACTAGTGTCGCATGAAAATAGCGATCTAGATCGCTAGTATTGCTGCTACTACTAGTATAGGTTCGCATGAAAATAGCGACCTAGATCGTAGCATTTGCTGCTAGTACTAGTGTCGCATGAAAATAGCGATCTAGATCGCTAGCATTTACTGCTACTAGTACTAGTGTCGCATGAAAATAGCGATCTAGACGTATGTATTGCTGCTACTACTAGTACTAGTGTCGCATGAAAATAGCGACCTAGATCGCTAGCTTTGCTGCTAGTACTAGTGTCGCATGAAAATAGATCTAGATCGCTAGCATTTGCTGCTACTACTAGTACTAGTGTCGCATGAAAATAGCGATCTAGATCGCTAGCATTT
>CALNVZ010000174.1:74313059-74388611 GCA_940671915.1 Paracentrotus lividus | reverse complement strand
GGACATGACAGCGCAATCGGATAGAGCGCCCGTAAAAAGGTAGCCCTCTTGCTTTCATAAACGGGAGGTCGAGAGTTCGAAACCCGGCCGAGTCATACCAAAGACTTACAAAAATGGTACCTAAAGTTGCCTTTTAACAAGGACCTTGGGGGTAATAATAACATCATGCAGGGCCAGCTGGGAGAACAGTTGTCAGAACTGAAGTGGCTACCCTGGGTAAATAAAACGATATTATTATTATTATTATTATTGTAATTACGATGTCATAAAGATTGCTTGTTAATTTTGAAGATCGATGAAATCGTAAAAAATAAGAATTAAATAAGAATTAAATTCACTCCGTGCGTGGTCATGTGGAACGGAAAGGGAATTTATTCCTCCTTTCATATTCAGCCAAGAAACAATATGCTTATACGGCACGCGGGACATTTTAAAAATAATCGCAAAGCGCCCCCTTGTGACAACACTGACTCCATTGGTAGTCAAAAACCAGAATTTGGTGTCAAACTTGGCGCTTCTAATAAAATGCCAAGCTTTAACATTGATTTCTTCGCCGTTTTAGCATATGAAGCTTTATGATTGCACCTCCTGTTACCAGTGTTAAACTTGTAATCATATGCATATGTTTTGTCTATTAGGTGTTCAAAGATACATATTTTGGGAAAGTTGTGGTTGAATGAATATTTCTTTCTCTCTGCATGTCAGTAATTAAGTCTGTGCGACCTTCTATACAACTTTTAGAAAATTACAATTTGGCACATTATTGGAACTGGCCAAGCAAATGCGTTTTCCCCATTTTTTGCTGTTAAACCAAATACATATTAAAGTCTTTTTGAAATACATGTACATTAATATTCTTGAGTAATCATTACGAATGGTTATAAAATGAATAAATAACATGAAAGACGCACGGTAAATAACTTGGTCACATCAGAACAACCGAACACAAAGTGAAATAAAAGGAATATGTCATTACACAGTTGATAGCAAGCGAGTCAAAGTCTTATCCATCGGGTCATTTGGGGCTTGCACGGATGAGTCATGTATTTTTGTACCCATACATTCATAACGAGGGGAAGTTCACCCTATAATTTTATTGATTTTAAAAAAAGTAGAAAAATAAAATAAAAAGATGGTTGAAAGTTAAAAGAAAATCGATCTAAAAAAAGCGAAGTTAAGAAAATTTGAAATTTTGATTCTGTGACGTCACGTGTGAGCAGCTCTCCGATGTGTTGTGTACGGAAGTTTCATAAATTTGTCTTTTTTTGTGTGTGTGTTTGGTTCTTGATAAAGGAATGGGCCAATTTGATAGAGGCATGTATACAAACATATGATTGATGATATATCGACCGCACAGGTCGATATCATCTCAGCAATTGATATTCTTTTGAAGAAGTAACGCTTTATGGATTTTACAGTACATAACACATAGGAGAGCAGCTCGCACGTGACGTCACGGAATCAAAACTTTACATATTCATATCTTCGTTATTTTTCGGTCGATTTTCTTCAAACCTTCACCTATATCTTCCTTTTATTTTTCTTCATTTAAAAAAAAAACAGATTAAACCCATGGTGAACTTCCCCTTTATTAAAGGCTCGATATAGATAAGCCATATATGCCTCATTGATTCACTGTCTTGTCTCTACTCGTGTCCAGTAGTATTAAATATTAGTCTGTAAGGATTGTTTTGGAGTTCACGAAACGAGTTCCAGACAACTAAAGCAATCAAGCTTGGCGTCAATAATTTATAATGAACATAAACAGAGCATATGCTTTTCCTTACGTATTTTCTCTTTTGCTTCTATGTTTCTCAATTCCCTTTTATTTCACCTTCAATTGGCCATTGTACACTACAGTGTTTCGTTTTGTCACTGTCTCTGTCAATACTATATCCCGTTGTGTATCGGCCTTGTAATTTCATTTACGTCTGTCCTCCATGTGTTTTTAGCTTGACTTTGCTCCTGCAATGTCTGTATGTTTTATGTGTAGGTCTATATGTATGCCAGTATCAATCTGTCTTGAAATGTAAGGATTAATCATCGTACTCATTGTAGGGTATATGCAGGTAATATGGGCCCCCTAAGCTCATTTGCCTAATTTGCATAAAATTACGAAATGACACACAGTCTAATCTTTGTTTATATGAATCAATAACTACTGCTCTAACTTTTATTGTGAAGGAAAACAATTATCACCAACCCCCCTGTCTGCAATATTCAAATGTTGACGTCATTACCAAAGTGCCCATATTACCTGCATGAGCAGGTAATATAGGCACATGTATTTAATGTATGTTTTAAAAACTACAATGACTCTACCATGTCTGGAATTTGCTTAAAATGTTGAAAATCATTAACATTAAGATATAATTTGAAATTATAAGACCCTTCAGTAAATCCTTTGACTATGTATTTCATTGTTATGTATTTTGTATATTATTTCCTTTTTTTATATTCTTTAAATATTATTTTCATTATAGGCCTACAAGTCAATATAGGCCTACAATAAGTTATCTATATTAATCATATACTGTGAATATACCCCAAAAAATCGTAGCAAAGAGATTGATGCCTCATCCCAATACTAAGTACCAGAATCACTTCCGCCATTTTGGATGTCCCATATTACCTGCACTAATGTTGCTGTGTCAGGCAAGCATTCAATGCCACATTGCACCCCTTCACTAAAACAAATTGACCTGTACACGCTAGTGTGATCAAAATGAAACTATAAGCTTACTAAATATACAAAACAATTGAGGTTACCCCCTCAAACACTCTTTCACCATCACATTCTGTGAAATATCAAATTTTACATCAGGGTAAAAAAATGCCGTAAGTTTTACGTACCTTGTTGGTTTTCAGCAGTTTTCTCAGAGAAATTTCGGCATCAGATGCTCTCACGACGATATATTTGCGTATACAGTTCATATGAACAACATTATTGTGCTCAAACCGGTCACCGGTCACCGGTCGACGGTCACGACATGATTTGCTTCAGGTGGCCCATATTACCTGCTGGCCCATATTACCTGCATGTACCCTATTGGCTTTGTATCCAACGGAAATGCATCATTGTCATCATCAAATCATTAACTATTGTTTTTGTTATTGTTGTTGTAATTATTATCATTATCAATACTATTATTATTATTTTTATTATTATTATTATCGTTATTATTATTATTATTTTATTATTATTATTATAGGTTTTCCCTCTCAATTTCATCATTTCCTCACTCAATTCCATTATTGTGCATTCAAATTCCCGCAGCTGCCGCGTTTGTGCCGGTTGGTTCATACAAATTTTCAATTGGAGCACTTAAATTCATTTACATGCACGCAAATTTTTGTTTGGCGCACTCAGTTTCATTTATCGGCACTAAGATTTTCGTTCGGTGTACCAACTTCCCTATTCGTTCATTCAATTTAAAACGAAACGGCGATGGGCTGTTTTGTTGCAAACAATTTCATTAATAGCAATCCTATTTCCTACTTTGTGCACTGAATTAAATCAAACTCTTCAATTTTTTAGAAATATAACCATTTTATACGGACCTCATCTTTTTTTAAGGGGCAGATTGTGGAGGTATATAATCTCCCATTTTGTGGTCTTATCGTAATTATGCCTTAATTTATTTATTTATTTATTTTATTTTTTTCTATTTTTATTTTATTTTTTACTTAATCCATGTCTCGAGCACTCATCCCTTTCACAAACTCTCTCTTATTCCCTCTTCTTTTCCTCATTAGTATTCCATATCAATTTCATCCCTTATCCCATATCACATGCAAGTAATGCTCAATTTTTAATCGAGTTTCTGCTTTTAAAATGTTTGTATTGCATTTTTCTTTCTTAAATTGTGAAATTGAACACACAAAAGGCACTCAGTAATTGAATATGACTCGATCATATTCACGCAGTGTACGAATTCCTCACATGAAATCGTCAGGCAAGAGAGTATTCGAAATTTTCTTGATGTGCATTTATTTATTTTGTACAATATGCATTGCACAGGTTCAATTTGGTCATCATGGGTGATACTTTCCAGCCATTAATCTCCTAGACGAGCAACGTGCCATAGTTCGTCGGCATGTTGAAATATGTCGGTACCCTTGGAAATATACTATTTTCGCATTCGTCCACGTGATCTTTTCCTCCTATCCTAGAAATCCCCCCCCCCCCAAAAAAAAGGGGGGGTGGGAAGGCTATTTTACAAGCCTGTAAGGATAAGAGACCTGAACTTTCATAGATGTTTCACTAAAATTTTCAAATCGTATGCACTTACTTGTAAATTGTTTGCCTATTCGCGAATTTGTTTGAACGAAGAACGGAAAATAATGCCGAAGCCAGCTGTAAATTAAAACGAGTGCTCCTAATGTGAATTCGGGTGAATGCTTTGTAGAATCGTTTGCAAGGACACGAAATTTCACGAAAAATCATAATCACACAGCTGCATTGACATGAAAAAGAAATTTGGTGTTTTGAGTACTTGGCGAATGGTTTGACATTAGTACAGGCTAGAGACCATGCAACCTTGTTTTTTGATATATACAATGTTTTTTTGATGATTCTTTGTCAATTCGAGGGTGCTGATTCCAAATCCGATGAGTGCCAGACGCGAAACCTTGAGCATTTTTCACAAATCGCGAAAATTCAAAATGGCCGCCAAAATGGCCGCCAAAATATGAAAATGAGTATTCCAAAGGTATTTCTGAGGTTGTTTTGGTGGTTTCTTGTCAATTTGAGGGTGCTGATTCCAAATTCGATGAGTGCCAGCCGCGAAACCCAACATATTGTACACAAATCGCTAAAATTCAAAATGGCTGCCAAAATTCCCGCCAAAACTGGAAATCAGTATTCCAAGGGTATCTTTGGGTTGTTTTGGTGGTTTCTAATCAATTCGAGGGTGCTGATTTCAAATTCGATGAGTGCCAGCCGCGAAACCCAACATATTTTATGCAAATCGCTAAAATTCGAAATGGCTGCCAAAATTCCCGCCAAAACTGGAAATCGGTGTTCCAAGGGTATTTCTGGGGTTGTTTTGGTAGTTTCTTATCAATTCGAGGGTGCTCATTCCAAATTCAATAAGTGCTAGCCGCGAAACCCTACAGATTTCACGCAAATTGCTAAAATTCATTCAAAACTGGAAATGCGTGTTCTATGGGTATATTTCAGGGTGTTTTGGTAGTTTCTTGCCAATTCGAAGGCGCTGATTCCAAATCTGATGATAAACAGCCACAAAATCCTACAGGATTTTTGTAAACCACTGAAATCATCTGTCTAAAAATGAAAATGTGTATTGTTTCATAGGTTGTTTTGGTGGTTTCTTGTCAATTTAAGGGTGCTGATTACAAATCCAATTAGTGCCAACCGTGCAACCCCTCTATAATTCAAAGCGGCCGCCAAGTGAAATGAAAACGCGCATTATGATTATTGTTATCAAAGGGTTTTTTTGTTGTTTTTTTGTTGTTGATAATTTCTTTCATGATAAGCGATATCCTGAAACATTCTCAGTTGATTGCGAGGACATTCTCAGGTATGTCTGCAGACATGAATAGGTAAGTCTGCAGAGGTCAAGCAGACTGCCAAAGTAATTGACGTTTCGCCTTGACTGACGCGGATGCGGTGCTGATATTCCATAAATTTCGTCTTCGACCCTTCTTGGTCTTGTCTTTGCTCCAGTGGACGCCCCCCATTAACAAAATAGTACATGCGCTACTGTTTCTTCTAAGCTCAAGGCCAAGGTCACAGTGTTTCATACACCACAGCGTTACAACAATGACGGGCTATGCTTGACGCTTTACTTTCCAAATCAGGCACATCGCACCTGTTAAAATTTACCCCGCTTTTTATTTCGTTTAAAAAAAAAGGGAAAAGAAAGAAACATGTTCCTTTTGTTTAGGACATGCTTATTTACTTACCAGTTGCAAACATGCAGCTGAGGAGAGTAACCACGATTAAGGAATTCATCTTGATATGTCTGTAATGACTGAAAAATAAATAAGGAAAAATACATTTTCATTATGTCAAAGGCCTGAAGCTGCCTAACATGTTTTATCACGACAATTAAAAGGTAGTATCATGAGTATTGAGTGTTTGGGCAATAAATTACACTACGAAAATGGGTGTATCAATCTAAATTTGATGAGGGCCCCTGCCCGAGTTTGATAGATTTAACACTCCAAATTTTAGTAGATTTCAGCATATGGATTATAGTTCACAACATCAAGAGTTTAGTTCGTATGGTTGCCCTTCATTTCTCGTAAAATGAAATATGTAGATCGAGCTAGGGTAACGATTCGTCACCCTCTCTTGTCTCAGAACAAACTTGCATTTTAAAACAATTTCATAATTTATTCCGAACAGGAATGTCGACCCAATAAATCGTTGTTATGGGTGCCTTCATGAGGAGTAGTTTCGCCCCCCCCCTCCTTATGACAGAAGGAAGTACAATGTAAAGGAAAATTTAATAAAGTGCTTGGAATATAATTATTGTTATTATCTTGCATATCGCGCACTGTTATAGCAATACGCGCTCGTTCTGTCGTTCCCAATGATTTTAAAGGAATAGTCTCAGGTCAGCTAATGAAGTTCCACTCCATCCGGCATGACCTTGACCAGAACTGTGTATTCTCTTCATTTCCCAGGGCATAAAAACGACTATATCCGAGACTACTTCCTCCGAGACGCATTGTCTAGCAGAGTGTGGGCCTCGGCTGGCTCAAGAAAAATATACTTTATAAATCTCACGCGCATTATTTTCCTCTGCATGGTTTTCTTTTAATTCAATAACATAAAGAGTTGAACATGAGAGCGATGCCTAGTGGGCGGTATGGACATTTCTAAACTTTACAATACTCTTGCACGATATGGATTAGTGTCATATGATGTAAACCGGTTGTTCAGGGTATCATGAATATATATTCTTGATATCCATGGCAATATAAAAGGTAATTCACTGGATACAGAGTATCAAATACAGAGTATCAGATATTCTGCTTACCAGAAAGCCCGTGGTACGAAAACAATGCGCAAATGCCCTTTAAAGGGATGCAGTAACATTGAATGATATTTAAATCACATTTATTCGATTTAGCTTATTTTGCCAACATAATTATAAACACTTAGGTCAGTCTGGTATCTCTGCAAAATTGCAAGCTAATTGCTTGCTTTACCTTCGAGATATCTATGATTTCATATTCAACATTTATAAACCAACACCGGATGGTTTATAAAACCATGTGCTTTTCCACACACCCATTTCCTGTTGTAAAGTTCCCCGTCTCTAGCGGCCTGGTGGGTTATCAGCAGAGGGTACTGGTGTTCGGCTGTATGCTTGGCATTGTTTGTTACACTGTTTTAAGGTAGTAAATGACTTCCATTTGATCTGAAACTTTCAGCAGTTGTTTTTACTGTTGGAACAACATCATTTTATTAACCTTGATATAATTGCTCTTGTGTTTGAAAGCTACTAAATCCCTTTAATAAGACGTAATACTTCAGACATTAGTACTACACTATTTAGGTGCTTAGAAATATATAAGGTTGTTTTATTGTATTACGCGCTGTGTAAACATGGTAAATGCAACTATCTTTAAACTGTACATGGTGTAGACGGACGGATACATTATAGGCCTATATTATATGTTATATAAACAATCGTGTTCAGAATTCAAAATTCTAAAAAAACAAATAATGCAGATAAACATTGATTCATAAAACTGACATGTCTCAACTCTCATCAACCTCCATTAAAAACGACTCTTTCTAACATGAATATTCGTGAAGACTTACCCGTGAACCCCCCCCCCCCCCTCCCCTCCATTGTTCACCTATAACAACCAATACATTTATTTCTTAGCATTTTTATTATTATTATTATTATTATTTATACTTTTAGGGTGGCCTTATTAGTTATTTCGTCTTGCCCCTTGTTTCGTAAATGGCCGGGTCTGGGTCATTTACTGCTCTCAGCAATTAGAACAGGGAAAAAAAATTGTCGATAATAGATGAAAGAAGGAACAACATAAAAGACTCGAAAAATACACGAATATCTGTTATGTTCCAACACTTCTGGCAAGTGAGGCTATGAGAAATTTATGAGACCTACATTGTGTCTGTATCAAATCAACGACACGAGTGTGTTACGTGGATATATGAGAGGATATCAAATGATATCAGAGTACGCCTACACAATATCATTTCGGAAACATTAAGCCTTCATAACCTTAAATTAATTTTTGTAATAACATAATGATACTTTGAAAACAGGGTCGCATTGTTCTCTCCACAAATTATGATTTTCTAAAGAAATGACAGATTAAATATAGAAATTTAAGTTCATATAACATACAATATACCGCGCTTTATATAGATTTTTTTTTAAAGCTCTTTTACACCATGACCCAACAAAAATTGCTTGGTTTCTTTTTGTACGTGTTTGGGTTAAAAAAAAGTAGGCCCTATAATACCAATTTACGAACAATATATTGCCCAGACATACAAGGAGTAGATTGAAGAGATAGATGATATATTTTACTAGGTTTGTCTCGAGGCTGACCCTCCATCTCCCTCGCTCTTTTCCAGCTCTCTCTCTCTCTGTCTTCCTCTCCTTCTCTCCCTCTGTAATTTATTTCTCCATTCTTGTGGGCAAGGTATGGTCTAGGTCAATTTTGATTCCAAGCCTTGGGCAGTAAAGGGCTAGGCAGGGCATGACACACGCATCTCATTACTAACTCCACGTAAGTAATGACTGAACGAGTTTCCCCCAATGTAGTGGTGGGCCTCGTGTAGGCCTATTTGTGTGGATGGGATAATTGGATGTCCCTTCTTCGGCTGAATGGAATCGATTTACAAGTAGAAAAAATAATCCAGAGACATATGAGAGAAGAGAAACAAGGGACGATCGATTGCAAGTGTACTTTGTCTAGACGTCCCCATTTCTGTCTCATTCCCTTCTCTCCATATCTCATGGGCAGTAATCACAAGGCCAAGGTCAGACAAGGCCGTGTACATAATTGAAGATGCTAGTACTAGAAGTTCGTATGTTACATTTTGGCCCTCTCTTACATTTATGTAACAATGTGTCGTGTTCATCCAAACGTAAAGACATACCACACAAAAAGGGTACCAAAAGATGCGGGAGGAGTTACTCTTTCGGAATATGTAAAATAAGTAAAAATGCTAGTACTAGATGTTCGTATGTTACATTTTTACCCTCCATTTCTCAAAACTGATTTGATGTAACATAGGAACTTCTAGTACTAGCATCTTCAATTATAATAACTATAACTGCACGAAGTGAGATGGAAAGAGTACTCCCAATGCCAGGCCCCACGAGTAAATATGGATGTCCTGCCATCCGTGAAGTGGGATTGATATAAAGAACTCCCCACCCCCCCCCCTCCCAATCGCTCGAAATGCATGCTCTTGTCTATTGTGCATGAGGCACCATATATGTATAGTGTGTAAGCACCAACAATTATTATACGGGTCAGTTAGAATGTACCCAGGTCGAAATTCCCATAGGCTCCATTAGAAAACCAACAGAAAATTTCTATTGGTTTCTAATGGTGTCTGATGGATTCTAATGGTTTCTAATGGACCATCAGAATGTCAATTGTATTCCAATAGAGACCAATACAATGGGAATATCAGAATAATAATGGACCCACAGAGGACCAATAGGCTCCAATAGATAGCAAGAGATTCTATTGGTGTCTGGCCACCAACCTCTATTGGTCCAATACAAATTGGTTTTCTGGCCTTTGTATTGGACCCATAAACCAATAGAGTCTGATGGTCTCTATTGGTCTCTATTGGTTCCAGGCTGTTGGACCCATAAACCAACACGGACCATCAGACTCTATTGGTCTCTAGGCCTATTAGTTTCAGGCTGTCCCATATACAATTTTTATTGGGGTTTTCTATTTTTCTTGGTTCCCAGTGGTGTCTAATGGTTTCTATTAGTCTCTATCAGCTTTTGTTGGTTTCCATAATTTACTTATTAGTTTCTATTGATTTCTATTAGCTTGCTTCTGTTGGCTTGAGGTCTTCTCACAAGGCTGAGTGCCCTCGAGGCACAGGGCCCGCGAGGCCCTTTTGGGGTGTTTCCATTACCTGCTACCCTGCTACACTTCCAATTTCTGCTATACACCTTTTTCAATTTGGACTCGACCATTTATCCCGTTTCGTGATTGGCTATTTTGCCTCATGAATAATATAATATAGGACCTATCGCCACCTTTCTCCCTGATAAAATGATTTGGCATAAGGAAGGATATGATCAATTGTGTGCGTGTTACTCACTGTGGTGCGAGATAACATAGCTGCAGCGATCACGAAATTAATCACATAAGAATACGACGACTCTGTGAGGAATTCTCATTTACTGCCAAGAATTCCCTTGATACGTGTAAACGCTTTTCTTCTCTTATCTATGATTAATATATTCATTTTCAATCTTAATCTGTTTAATAATCAAGAGGCCGTCTAATGCTTTCGATCGTCTTAAATGTTGATTATCGGGAGACGTACATTAGTATACCAAAATACCATGACTTGTTTGTCAGAGAAGCGAGAGCGGCAGTGAGCAGCGTCACGAGCTCTTCATTTGAAGTCGTGAGTTCAAATCCGAAAACCGACGGATTTTTTTTTTTCTCTTTTCTTCTTCTTCTTGAGTTTGATTTTCTGACAGTCATTGACTGTCATTACTTATTTGAAACAGAAAACAACCTAAAAGATTTTTTTTTTTTTTCTTAAAGTAATCAGTGTAGCCTAAAGTGGCCAGATACAGGATTTTCTAGAGAGTTAGCCCTATGGGACCCACTATTTTTTTCAACACCCCCCCCCCCAAAAAAAGAAGAGAAATAAATTATTAAAAAAAAAAAAATAGTTCACCACCCTTTCTAACTTCCAGTGGATTTTTTTTTGGACACTCAAGTTAAAAAAAGGTCACAGTACCACATTACGACTTTCTCATAAAAAAGCCCATTTTTTATATACTAATAATAATTATTATTATTGTAATCATTCATATCATTACACTCATATGATAGTAATTATCACTTTGTTATGACTATCGTATTTTTATTTTTTTTCTTTTCTTTTGGAGTGCAATCAATATCATTAATTATGCCTCGGCTCAAATTCAATTGATGGCTCGAAACTGTTCTTGAAACGTGTGATAACGAGAATAGTACATGTTTTTTTATTCTCGTTATCACACGTTTAAGAACAGTTCGAGCCATAATTGATTTGAGCCGAGGCATATAATTGATTATTGATTGCACTCCAAAAGAAAAAAATAAATAAAAAATATACGATAGTCATAACAAAGTTGATATTACTATCATATGAGTGTAATGATATGAATAATTACAATAATAATAATTTATTAGTAATATAAATAAATGGCTTTTTTATGAGAAAGTCGTAATGTGGTGACTGTGACCTTTTTTAACTTGAGTGTCAAAAAAAAAAAAAAAAATCCACTGGAAAGTTAGAAAAGGTGGTGAATATTTTTTTTTTTTTTTTTTTTAATAATTTATTTCTTTTTTTTTTTTGGGGGGGGGGTGGTTGAAAAAAAAAAGTGGTTCCCATAGGGGCTAACTCTCTAGAAAAATCTTGTATCTGCCACTTTAGGCTACACTGAATTATCTTTTAAGAAAAAAAAATAATCTTATTTTTAGGTTGTTTTTCTGTTTTTCAATAAGTGAATGACAGTCAATGACTGTCAGAAAATTCAAACTCAAGAGAAAGAAGAAGAAGAAAAAAAAAAAATCCGTCGGTTTTCGGATTTGAACTCACGACTTTTCAAATGAAAGAGCTCGTGACGCTGCTCACTGCGCTGTCGCTTCTCAGACAAACAAGCCTTGGTATTTTGTAGTACATATGTACGTCTCCCGAAATCAACATTAAGAACGATCGCAAAAGCATCTAGACGGCCTTATTATTAAAGTAATGATGAAAATGAATAAATATAGAATAAAGAGAAGAAAAGGCGTTTACAGATCAAGGATTTGGCAGTAAAAAATCCTACGAGTTTCGTATCGTATTTTTCGCGTGACGTTCGCCACACAGAGTCACGCACACAAATTACATTCCTTCTTATGCAATACTTTATCAGGAAAGGTGGCGATATATTCATGAGCAAAATAGCCAATCACAGAAACGGGATAATGGTCGAGTCCAAATTGAAAAGGTGTTATAGCAGAATTGGAAGTGTAGCAGGGTAGCAGGTAATGGAAACACCAGTATATTGCAAAATACATATGAGAAAAAATCGGTTCATGGAAAATATCGCTCAGGGGCGCTCAGCTCATACCGGGACTCTGCCCCTGGCGGCCTCGTGGGCCCTCGGCCTCGTGGACCCTCCCCGTTGGCTTGTATCAGTTTGTGTTGGCTTATATCGGTTTGTTGTTGGTTAATTCTACTGGTTTCTGTAATTTTCTGTACAGATGTTATTTCTGACTGGTTTCTATTGGTTTCTGTTGGTTTCTAATGGTTTCTGTTGGTCATGAATATTCATAAGCAGTATTCTGAGATTTTGAAAAAAGGTGGAAAATAAATAGAAATATGCAATTTTTAGCCATGTAGCTGGCATTTGGCTTATTAATATAATCAAAAATATTTTAGTTTATTAGTGTTTTATGTTTAACACAATTTCAAATTGATTCATAATGACAATTCTTCATATTTCATTAACAAAAGTGTAATTTGAAATTAAGTAACTGTCTTTCTTCAAACATTTTGCCTGTAGTACTTTATATAGCAGGGGTCGACAATTTGCCAGTAGTAATAGGGCCTTAATATAGGATAGCATAGGTTAGGATAGGATAGGATAGGGTAGGACTCATTGTTAATGTCAACATGTTTCTGTGATTTGTTGGCCGAAAAAATCCAAAAGATTTTATTACACTATTTTCATTAATTAATTATTGGTCCATTAGAAAATGTCTATTGGACCAATAGAAAAAATTCTAATGGACCAACAGAAAATGTCTATTGGTCCATTAGAAATTTCTAATGGTTCTGTGGGTCCCATATTTCATAAACCATTAGAAACCATTAGAGACCAACAGCCCTAATGGTTTCTGATGGTCCAACAGGCTAATGGAGCCTATGGGAATTTCGACCTGGGTAAGCCTACTAACACCAAGCCTCGGTTTTGGCACTCTTCAATCTTGCGCGAATCAGCTTTTGAGTCTTTTCCAGTGAGTTTAGTTTTACTACACTTACTACTCTTCAATCATTCAAGCTAACCCATGAAGAAAATGTGTCGTTTCATAAATAATTACCTTTTGTGTCATGTAGTAAGAACAAACGATAATCGAAATACGTTCATCTCTCTATTCTATGTGAAAAATAAATTCATGATTCGGTAAACAGCCCAACAAATCATTTAATTTGCGAACCATTGCAACATAAATACAGGCATCAGGCGCGGATTCAGCGGGGGGCCCGACGGGCCCGCCCCCCCCCCCCTGAAAAAAAGGAAGAGTAGACGAGTGGGCCGATTGACCCCCAACCTTACCCCTGTGGCTGATACCAGATGGCCTCTTTTATGCCTCGATCACAGTTCGTGGCCGGGGACCCGTACGGCGAGGGAATCAGTCGTTTTGATATTAATGAGCTTTCGGGAACAGTACGGTAGGTAACAAGACGGTGGGTTTAATCGACTGTACTCTCCTCGCACTCGCCTACCTTCGTTGACTTTGTAGCCTTTCGCAGTCATGCGGAAGACGACGGTGAATAGCCTTTCTGTGTATCTCCTCTGTATTTCTTCTTCTTTAAACCAATTTCTATGTATTTCTTGTTTTGTCTTTTCTGTTACCCTTTTCTATCGTTTCAATGTATTACTTTGTGTTGTCTTTCTTTCATCATCTTGTTACCATTTCTCATATATTTCTTTGTTTTATCCTTTCTTTCCTCTTCTCATCCTATGAATTCTTATGTAATTTCTTTGTTTTATCCTTCTTTTCTTTTCTCTCCTATAAATTCTATGTATTTTTGTTTAATCCTTCTTTCCTCTTCTCTCCTATGAATTTTATGTATTTCTTGTTTTATCCTTCTTTCTCTTCTTCTCTAATGAATTCTTATGTATTTCTTTGTTTTATCCCTTTCCTCTTCTCTTCCCTATGAATTCTTATGTATTTCTTTTTGTGTTTTATTCTTTCTTCCTCTTCTCTCCTATGAATTCTTATGTATTTCTTTTTTTATCCCTCTTTCCTTCTCTCCTATGAATTCTTATGTATTTCTGTTGTTTTATCTTCTTTCCTCTTCTCTCCTATAATTCTTATGTATTTTTTTTGTTTATCCTTCTTTCCTTTCCTCTCCTATAATTCTTATGTTTCTTGTTTTATCCCTTCTTTCCTCTTCTCTCCTATGATTTCTTATGTATTTTCTTTGTTTTATCCTTTTTCCTCTTCTCTCCTATTGAATTCTTATTTCTTGTTTTATCCTTCTTTCCTCTTCTCTCCTATGAATCCTTATGTTTTTCTTTCGTTTTATCCTTCTTTTCCTCTCTCTCCTATGAATTTTATGTATTTCTTTGTTTATTCCTTCCTTTTCTTTTTCTCTCCTATAAATTCTTATGTATTTCTTGTTTATATCTTCTTTCTTTCTTCTCTCCTATAAATTTTTATGTATTTCTTTGTTTTATCCTTCTTTCCTCTTCTCTCCTATAAATTCTTATGTATATCTTTGTTTTATCCTTCTTTCTCTTCTCTCCTATTTAATTCTTATGTATTTCTTTTGTTTTTATCCTTCTTTCATTCTTTTCTCCTTTAAATTTACGTATATCTTGTATTGTCCTTCCTTTCTCTTCTCTCCTTGAATTCGTATGTATTTCTTTGTTTCATCCTTCTTTCTTTTCTCTCCTATAAATTCTTATGTATTTCTTTGTTTTATCCTTCTTTCTTCTTCTCTCCTATAAATTCTTATGTATTTCTTTGTTTTATTCTTCTTTGTCTTCTCTTTAATCATTTCTTATGTATTTCTCTGTTTTGTCCTTAACTTTCATTTCTATTAAATATTTCTTCCTTCCTTTGCGTTTATATTCAAATGTATTTTCTTTGATTTTATGTACACAAACATACCAAGACTTGCCTACGTAGTCATTCTACACCGTACGCTAAATCGCTCGACTACCGTCCTGTTTGGGAAGAAGACGGTAGTCAAAAAGGGAGTTGCGCATGCGCAGTTCGATTTTTGCTCTGGAGAGCTACCGTAGTCATGCTACCGTACTGCTCCGAAAGCCGCTTAATGTCTCTACAGTGCGGTTCCAATTTTTTTTTCGCACGAGATTTACCCTCAGAGCGACTTGGATAGAGACCACTATTGTGTCATATCTCCTTTCCCCAAAAGCTTCTATTCCGGGGTCCGTACGGTGAATAGGAAAAGACACTTTAAACTTTACGTGCGGTTCCCGGCCGACTCCTTTACGATTTTATGTGCTCATCGGAACATTTTCCAGTAGTTATGCTTTAAATTTTGGGGAGCCGGGAAGATTGAGTGTGTGCTCTCGATTTTCCCGGCGTTTTTCTCAACCCGGTAGGCCGTAGAAAACCCTTGGAGTCACCAATGGGACCCGAGCGGGGTACTGCCGGTAGCCGTATAGGTTTCTTCCGGTATCCGAGCGGGCTCCGCCCGTGTTTGTCAGTGAGTCCTCCAAATAAAATATTGACAGGCCTTTTATAATACGGTTCCCATGCGACTGTCCTTCGGCCCCCGCCAGAGAGTCTGTTCCTCATACCACTCGGCTAGTATTACTGATACCGACAACTTGATTTTTAATTCAAATGAACCAAACCAGGATATATTAGTGCACGTTCAAGGCTTATTTTTAGTAATTATTTGTAAACGGTTCGGAAAATAAAAATCGCGTGCAGCTCAAACAGAATTTATCAAAACGACTGTTACAGTACGCCGTCCGGGTCCCATAATGGCCGAAGGCCCAAAAAAATTAACACCTTGAGTGTACCTTTTGGCTCTCCCGGTGTAACGGGAAAAAATTTGGGTGCACCAAAATCTGAAATTCAGATTTTGCCCCCCCCCCCCCCCCCCTGTAATGAAATCCTGGATCCACCACTGGGCACATTATGCCACACAAGTCTTAGAAAGAAACTCGTGTAAAATTAAATTCAAATTGCATGTCTTAATATGCAAGATGAACAACTGATTAGAATGACGGTACTTTGTCTTTATTTTCGATCCGCATTTCAGAAAACCGTAACGGTTATGGAGACCTATGTTGTTTTCGGTTTGTTTGTTTTTTTCAAAAGCGAACTGTATTGTACAGTTGTATAGTTGTATGTTCACCCATTATTAAATCATCAAATTATCGTCATTACCTTACGTTACCTTATGTTCTAAAATGTAACATATTAATGTCAAGAAATTATTACAATTAACGTTTTCGGTACAATATTGAATTCATATATGGCCGATTATATATGTATATTAATGCTATTGGAATAATCTGATAATCACCGTAATGAGAACCAATTACTACTTCTGTCGCTAGATTTCTTTTTAATTGATTTGTTTTCTTTATGTCTTGTTTTCTTGTACTCATATATAGTCATTCTTCTTTTTTTTTACACCAGTGGAATCCAAATTTCTATATAATTATGTTTATAAAGACCCAATAAAATGTCTTGTATCTTGTATCTTGTATGTTTTGTTCTCAGCTACATCGTCACGATTGTTATCTGTTCGAACATTTATTTGTTGTATTACGTTTATGCAGCTAAGGTTATGGAAGTTCTCACACCCTTTCGAAACTAGATTGTTTTCCATCTGACCTGGTATGTTTCTGTTTAAGGTCACCTGGCATCAATCTATGTCGGTCATGTCCTCGTATTTGATTTGTTTGGATACCAGCCTCTTTACATTAATTTCTAGCCTATAATCTAGGCGGACGGCTAATTCTCTAAGGGGAAGTTTACCCCTGTATTCAACTGGTATAAACAATATGTAAGTGAAGGGTTGAAGAAAATACCAAAGAATAACAAAGTGAAATGTTTTTTCTCAATTTAAATTACGTAAAATTCGTGTTTTGTTGCTTAATTAAGAAGGAATACATATGTTCAACTATAGACCCTATATGAAAAACATAGGTGAATTAATTAAAATGCCTATAAAAATGGCAATTTTATGGAATTTACTTTATGAAGCTCGAAAGTAATGTCACAAAACCAAAATTTCATTCATACATTAACTTTTTTTAAGCATTTTCTTCGAACCTTCACCCAAGTTTCTTGTCTTTTGTTTTTACCTTCTTTTTTTTTTTAAATCAACTAAATTAGTTGACTGTTGTTTGATAGTTGAGTCTGAATAAATGTAAAACCCCTCATATTTATTTATTTTTTTTAATTATTATTTATTCATTTTTAAATATTTTTTAAACTATTTTTTCTTAAATTTTAGATAAAGAGAGAGAGAGAGGGTTACAAACATACAGTGAAGATAGACAGGGGATCAAGCATAAAAGAGCTTGTTGTTGAATCATTCCATGCTGCATTGTTAGTACGTTCACTTGGGCATGATGAGTGATGCAATAATTATTGATGATGATCGGGTCTGTTCTGGTAATTAGGATCTATCCTCTCCTACTGAACTAATTGGATTGAGGGTCTTCTACATATGGAATCGTGCTTACAGATTTCTTTCTGTAGATTGCATGATCCAAATATTTTGTTTGTTTGTGATAATAATATCGGCACAAAATAACGTATGCATTTTAAAAATTATGAAACAATGAACGTAATAGTAGAATTATAAAATGATATGATAATGATAATTTCGATGGTTTCAAGTGAATTGTGTTTTGGCGATGTGAAAGTAGTTATCTTTCTTGTACAAAAACAAAAACAAAAAAAATCCAAACTACACGTGAGTCTCTATTTTATTTTTAACGAGAACAGCTGCTATAAACTGAAATAAGCATTGGAAAAACAAGGCCTAATATTAGTTAATTTTATAAAATAGAAATAATATTTTGTTAAAGTTTGAAACAAGGAAGTAGTCCTTAACGTAAATGATTGTTTTTTAATGCAATTGAAATACTCCATGAAGTAAATGATATATTCCGAGACAGCTTTCGATGGATCATATTTACTTAATATACATAATAATGCACAACAAAAAACGAGATATTTCCTGTGACAGCTCCCGATTATGACGGATATTACGAATTGAAATTCACTAAATAGAAGTTGAAAGTAAAGAACATGTGATATTGTTGACTGTGTCGCAATTTTCTTTTTTTTAAATATAGGCCTAGTAGGCTAAATCAACATGATCAAAGAAAGATATGCTGTCTCGATATTGTACCACTACCCTTTTTTTTTTCTTTTCTTTTTTTTTTTTTTTTTTTTTTTTTTTTTTTTTTTTTTTTTTTTTTTTGGAGGGGGGGGATGCAAAAGAAAATTTAAGATGAAAAGGGGGAAGTGCTGTCACTATGACATGACATTTTTAAAATATTTTTTCATTCCGTTGACCATTTGTCATAGAGATCACGTGTTTTTACACCATTAAACATGTTAAAATACTCATCATTTTCTAATTATTTGTCAGAGATTATTTAGTTTTGGGTCAAGGATTGCTCTTTCTAGATGGGTTGAAGGAAAGAAAACAGATATTTGGCTGGTACAATAAAACGTGAAGAAAGTTTGAATCTAATAATAGGGCCAACATGTAGACAAACCATGCAGGCCAAAATCGAAGTAACAAATTGTAGTATGTTAATGACTTGTTATTTCAATTACCAATGACGGGAACGATGCTTCTATCAATCACCTTAAATTTTTGTAGAAGAATGACGTATTTTAGGGGATGAACATTTATTTAAATAGGCAATGACAAAAAAAAATAAAAATTAAATTTTAAAAAAATGAAATAAAAAACGCCCATTACGTCTGTTCATAAAATGTTGCATCATGGGAACGAAAGACATATCTGAACAAATCGGGCAGTTATGGTGTATTGATGTTGCAATAAGACCTATATAGGTTAGAGGAACCAGGAAACAGGAAGTTGACATGGAAAAAGATCAAGGTTGAATCGAGACAATATGGTTTTGTATGTTCCCTTTACAGTAAACACTTTCAGCTGTCGTGTTCATTCACACTAAAATAATTAGAAATTACATCACATTCAAACTGGAAGAAACAAGAGCACGAATCGATAATTGCTAACAAACTTAAATTCCATAATTTGTTATGGTGATATTCACTATGCAAAACCTAGGGCCAATATTTTAATAACGTATTTCATAAATCATAACATTAGTTATATAATATTGGATGCACTTGAGTGCAATATGAGATATATTCCATTCATTAGTATGAATATTGCAAGAGTCGAAGACGAGTGCAATATTCATACTAATGAATCGAATATATCTCATATTGCACGAAAGAAATCCAATATTATTATTATTATACATACAAACCATTTTCCATGGCAACAGCAACGCTACCAGTTTAAACAAAAAGAGGTTTACTCATTTGTATTAAATCTGCCTGATCCGAGAATCTCACAAAATTAAAATGATCAATCTATTATGACGTAACTTGTTGCTCCGCGTATCAATTGTTATAAAGCTGTGTGCTATTATGACGCAAATTGTTGCTCCGCGTATCCATTGTTAAAAGCTGGTGTGCTATTATGACGTAAATTGTTGCTCCGCGTATCCATTGTTATAAGCTGTTGCGCGCAGCGTTTTGCTGGCATCGCGGAGTGCAATATTGTAACAATAAAGCACTCCTTTTCTCCATTGATAGGGTAGTGTAGACTACATAGGACATACATTATGCTAACAATATTGAACGCCGACAAGCAAACATCTGGAAGAGTATCAATACATGGTTTTAATGTATCGAAAAAGAGACCTAAACGTGTAATAATTAGTTATGTTGCATTCAATACTCTTCTCTTTCTTGAATTTTCTTCTGACAGTGTCTAAACCTTTATCAAATATACATCCATTGAGTTTATGTAGTGGTCTCTTAAAGCAAAATTCAAGTGTTATTTCCGAGTTTGGATTATTATTATTATTATTATTATTTTATTTTTTTTCAAAGATGTGTTTTATATGAAACGGGTTCCCGATAAACAAACGCTTTCACCAGATCTTTGTTATCTTAATCTTGGTTTCAGAATAATTCATGCTGGTGTGATAGCATCATCACATTGAGGTCAAGTTTATGCCGCCCGCCTGGCAGTGGTCCGTTATGAAATTGGATTTTGAAGGTATTCCGTTTG
The DNA here is from genome assembly GCA_940671915.1 of Paracentrotus lividus. Lineage (NCBI taxonomy): Eukaryota > Metazoa > Echinodermata > Echinoidea > Camarodonta > Echinidae > Paracentrotus > Paracentrotus lividus. The sequence continues at coordinate 74,368,336 of CALNVZ010000174.1, read as the reverse complement.
GATAAGAGGTCAATTTGCTTGAAACATGAACCCGAATCATGGCCCGTGGCCTTTCGCAGGCTATTATTTCTTATCCCTGAGTGTACTGTCAGCTGTATAGTCAATGCAATTCTGAAATGCTAGTATGTTTCAAGGAATTTCAAAAGGCTTGAGATAGTTATTTCGATTTCGATTTCTTTATTTTATGCTGAATGAGATAAAGAAGCCTCATCTATTCCACTCACATTTCCACACCATACCGACGTGAGCACATTGTGCGACACTGTTTCTTTTTCAAGTAGGGTTATCCCTAATTCACCCCCCCCCCCAAGTTTGTAGGGTATGAATAAAATGAGGGAAATACAGTGCGTCCCAAAAACAACTATACACTTTTGACAAGGCTACCAAATGAAAAATATATGATTCTTGGGGGAAAATTTAACATGTATATAAAGCTCATATCCTAAACTATCATTATGAAACAAAATATTCCGAAAAATAACGCATTCTTCGGTGAGCAACTCCCACTTTCATGAAGGACACAAAAAACAGTCTGCGCAGGAATTCGCTATTCATTTATCCCCTGGGTATGGCATGCCAAGAAGGATTCAAGTAATAATGAAATAAATCAGCTAACAAAGACAAAAATGAACTGAAGTCAGAGCAAAAATCAATGATATAAATACAAAACGGTGAAAAACTACTTTCTTGCATTATGATAATATTGATTGTTTAATTCTGGCTTTTGATATATATTTTACTCTGTTAGCTGATTCATTTCATTGTTTCTTTGAATCCTTCTTGGCATGCCATACCCAGGTGGTAAATGAATAGCGAATTCCTGCGAAGGCTATTTTTTGTGTCCTTCATAAAAGTGGGCATTGCTCACTGAAGAATGCGTTATTTTCAGAATTGTTTGTGTCTTAATGATAGTTGAGGATATGAGCTTTATATACACCTGAACCTTTTCCCAAAGAAACACATATGTTTAATTTAGTAGCATTGTCAAAAGTGTATAGTTCTTTTTGGGACGCACTGTAGAATGTGCGTCGGGCCTCAGTTCAGACCCACAATTGTAAGGTTGTAGAGTATTTAAACTATACTGATCCAAGGACCTGCATAATTCATAACAACCCCATCAATATGATCAAAGCAAAGGCTCTCTTATTTTATTTTTTTTTCTCTCTCTCTCTATTGCGGGAGATCTTCTCATTTGTGCTTCAAAATACAACGATCCAGAGGCGTGGCTCTTTCACTTTTTATCAAATAACATTTTGTTACATGATATGCCTCTGCCTTTACAAATGACTTTACTTATTATCATGCAACTACAGAGATGCAAACACTACGGGATAATTATAACATTAGAAATTAGAACGTGAATAACGCAAATAGACTAAGCAGCTGAAATGGATGTCTTGGTCGGAGAGAAAGAAATCTATTGATTTGAATGCATTCCCGAAACTGAAAAACAGAGCAAAATGCTATTATTCATGCTTGTCTTATGAAAAGTAACTTGGTTTAGCTGTTAATTTTATTTCAGCACTCACCTTCCTTAAAACTTGCAATTTTGTTCTTGGAAAATCAGAGACGTGTCCGGAAACCCCAGATGATGCCTACTCTTGTTGCTGGTAAGATGGCAAGTGACGCTGGTGCAAGTATCCCAATCATTTCATTGGTTGGGTTACCACACCCTATTTTGGGAATAGCGTAGTCTACTAAAATATACCCTGTAAAGAATATCTAGATAAGACACAAATTGAAAAAGAAACAATAATGTAGTGTACTGTAAATGTACGATTCTTAGAAACGAAACATATCTTTTTTTTTTTTTTTTTTTTTTTTTTCTTTTTTATAAGCGCGTAACTACCAAAAACAAATCTTTTCCTTTGACACTGTAAACGAGGATATACAATTAATTTCATGTCTAAGGGTCCTCGAACATTTCGCATTACTCGTATATTTTTTTTATTTATTATTTTTTTTTTTTTAGGTTTATTTTTGGGGTTTCAAATGTGTATTTTGATTTATTCTTTTTTAATGTTATTGTGCTATGATATGTATTGTATAGTGACCTATTTGCACGTGAGATTTTTAGTATAAAGTGGCCAGAATTCACATAATTAAGTCTTATGTGTTTTATGAGACTACATATTCCCAGCTTTCCAATGATATCAAGAACGGGTATTAAAAATACAATTTGCAGACGAAAAAATTATTTTATTGTGATACTTGCAAATAATTGGTGGTTTTGAGGCAGCAGGTCACAAATGACCATTTTTTCTTTATCTATTCTTTTATTCCTATCCTTTGTTAGTTGTTATTTATCTATTTCAATTCTTTTATTTCATTTTTTAAATTTATGTATTCATTTATTGTATTTATTTCTATTTTCATTTATCTATTTCATTTTGTTTTATTTTCTTTTTGTTTTTGTTTTGGGTGGGGGGTATAAAGGCTTTTTCCCCAACAATTTCAAAAAATACTTCTTTAAAAAAAATTTAGGCTAATTAATTTCAATAATGTTGTGTACATGTCAGAGTATAGGCATCAATTTTATCTGCTTTAGGGTGCTATCTCACTTCGCGGAGACGTCTCCGCGACAGAATAAAAATCCGTCTCCGCGACGGATAGAAAGTATTCGAGACGTCTCCGAGACGTCTCCGCGACAATTTATAAAAAAAGTCTGAAGTAGTCCCAAATCCGTCTCCGAAAATCAGAAGATGTCTCTGAGACGTCTCCGAGACGTCTCCGCGACAATTTATAAAAAAAAATAAATCTGAAGTAGTCTTGAGTCACCCTTCTTTTCTCTGTATAAGCTTCATTTCATAACTTGCACCTGCCAGGAAAGCAAGGGAATGAAAACATAGGCAATTATTGGTGATAGGCCAAATGACATATCATCATGTATTACATTTGAGCAAATTGAAAGTGAATATTGCTGGTATCATAACAGGCAAAATTAAACAGTAAACAGACATAAATTATAATGTTTAAATGTTCACATGACCGTGACCACACAATGCTAAAGTAGTATTATGCAGTTACACAGCTGCTACCATACATTATTTTGAGCATGCCCCTCCCTCACCGACAATAAACATGATAAAAGCGGGAAAACATTTCAAATCTAGACGTAATTACAGTAGCAGATCCAAGCGGGGGCGGGCATACGCCCCTTTATTTGTATTTTTTTCTTTTAAGAAACAGCATGACATGCTACTCAAATGATACCTAGTCTGTCTGTTTCTATATTCAGTCTCAGCTTCTCACACACCCTCTCGCTGTAGCAGGTGATGGGTAGATAGCTCAATACATGGGATCTGTATATGAGAGGCGAGGTTGGTTATTCTGAATAGATTCCATGATTTTTAGCTTACCCTTTTCTCGTCTTTACGATCGATTCAAATTAGCAAAGATGATTACTCTTCCGATGCCTTAGTTCATTTTGATCATAATTTTTTAATGTAGCTATATATTTTTTTTTTCTTATGTAATTATAATGTTGTTGTCTGTGGTGTCCATTTGGTAAGAAAAAACTCGTGGGAAATATCTATTTCTTCTTTTGTTTTGGCTTATTTGTATTGTTTTGTATTGTTTTGTATTGTTTTGGTCTTTGTTTGTTTGTTTGTTTGTTGTTGTTGTTGTTTTGTTTTGTTTTGTTTTTTTTTTTGGGGGGGGGGTAATAAATCTAATGATTGTGTGTTTGTATCGTTTTTTTTAATTATTATTATTATCATTATTTATTTATTTCTTATTTTATTTTTTGGTTTCATGAAATCAATGATTTAAATCCATTAAGATGTATTATTTTAAAAGAAGCCCAATTTAAAAAAATATTCATAAAAATAGCTCAAACAAATGAAAATAAACTTAAATCGAAATATACATCTACGTTATTAAAATTACTTTTTTGGCTACGTTTTTACCACTTTTTGAGGAAATTAATTTACTCATTGGTCATGTTGGTGCCATATTATAGATCTTCTGAAATTGCATGGAAATTTATTAAAATTGATCTATATTTATACCACAGTCTCAGCTAATGACAATCGTGAGTGAAAAATCCTTCATCTTTAGGTGCTTTCATCAAAAAGGTGCACCACCCTACTCTGATTAATACTGGGAACGGTGCCCTTTACTACTGTAACGTGTGCCGAGTGTTGGTCTCAACTCTTACAGAAGGGGAGCAGTAACCGATGTTATAATATCCTAACAGGGTGTAGGTAAAGTCATATAGTTACAGATGCCTAATAACTTCTACTGGCTCGGGCCTCTCAGTCCTCACATGTACTTGTCTTTTCTCAGTCTCTCTCAATAGTTCCCCTCGTATCCTTACTTCATAGATGCAGGGTGTCGCTCATCCTCCTCATCATACTCTCATATACACCATGTACACTATTCCCTGAATATCTATGTCTTCGTATATACTCAACGTGCTAGCTCTCAGCACTAGATTTAAGAAGGAGGCTGGGTTGTCAGACATGTACCATTTAGTGGTATTAGTTACTTTTAATATGTATTCTATATTACAGGTTTGTGTGTGGTGTGATGTTGCAATGCTTAACTCCACAGCCCTATCTCTACATAGTGCATGGAGTATTCATCCTATATATCCCTTTTCTACATGGAGGTTTTTCCCTAGTATCCCGGTAGGGTGGATGCCAGCCGCTCTGGCATATCGTGTCCCCTTGCCATATCTACCCATACCTAACATAACAGGGTGTATGTTATAGCACGGTATAGCAAGCTTTCCCCTAGCTGTCCTATTTCGTAACCCGACAGGGTGTATGCTATAGCACGGTTACTGCTTTCCCCTGTCCTACCCTAGGCATGGTAGGCTACTAGCGGGGTGGATGTACTAGAACACGGTCAGTACCTGGTTTCCCTCGCCCCACAACTGAAACGAATGAAGGTTCGTCGCTCCTATTTTTACAGTTCTGAGCTGTGACGTCAGAGCATCTGACAGGTTGCTTTAACTCTCTTTCATCCGAACAATTATATATGACTTTATATTATATCATATATGTGTAAACTGTCAAGGTTCCAACAGGTTAAATATTGGTGCCTTTCCCCCAAACAGTTAGTTTCGATCTTCTAGCTCTGGAATGTTAATGGGTTTCAGGGTGTCCCAACATTCTACAGGGTGTCCCAACTTGCAATTGAGTTGTGTACTAATAATTCCCCATTGAAAATGTACAAAGAAAAATATCCCCCATTCACCCTACAGTATAAAACTAGAGGTTTAAAGAGACATTCCCCACATTAAAGTTGCATTCCCATTTTTGCCACACTACATATTCGGATGAATCCTTGCTTTGCTTTGTGAATTTGACATGTTTCACTGTATACCATTACCTGTATTAACCTTGACCACTAAGCAAAACACATTATTTTTAGAACAAATCTTGATTCAGAAGTTGTTATGGGGAAGTAAGAATGTGGTGCAATGAACTATTGTTTATGTATAAATAACATACATGTCTTCTCTCAACAAAGTAAATCGTAATTATGTTGTGACAATGAAAATAGAACTCATGGAATATGTAACACTGTCTTGGTGTACGTCATCCCGTAGCTGGCGCTATTTACATTCAACTACATCGACCACATTAAATCTAGATTCACCATGAGCTCCTCGACTACAACCCGTTCAGATGGCTTTTAATAATATTTATATATACTGCTCTACAGAATTTGGGATACACAAATTGTTAGGATCACTTTGTTTAGGTATCACTTAATTTTTATGCCGAGCAAGTCCGTCCACCTTGGAAATTTACAGCAAATATCATGCAACAAATCGTGTGATGACTAAAATTTTAACAAGCCTCCTTGGAATAAGGAAACAAGATTTCCCAAACATATATGCCCCCCCCCCGGCCCAAGAAATGAAAACCCTCCAAAGATTCAGACTGTATAGGTTTATTTTATAATCAAAATAAATGTTATGCTACATACATTTAAAGTCACGGTGGGATTATTTATGTGACAATAATAAGAATGATAATAATAGTGAAAACCTATAAAGCTCACACACCGTCCGAAGACGCTCATGGCGCTAGCTCAGCAACAATTCTCTTTGACAAAATTTGAGGAAGGTATTGCATGTACAATTTTACTGGCGCCATCTAAGGACGTATATATGGTTTAGTAGTACATTCATCCTGGAGTTAACTTGGCGATTCGTCTAGAGCAGCGTGACGTCTTGTATGCCTTTTATTAAGTTGTTATATTAAATTCATTACCATCGTGCAGGTTTTTGTATCATCTGTGAGTGTAAGCTTTTCCCTCATCATTTCCATGATTCCTGAGAGAAGGAACAATTTCCAACGTTGCTCTTTCCTCAAGAATCGGGTATAGCGTAACGACGCTGCTTTGGTTAATTTTCAAAACGTGATTTTGTCACCTTGAGATTGAAGATTTAATTATTTTCTTATCCATGCTTTGAAATTAATTTATTTCAGCAAAATTATGATTTTAAATGGTTCTGCGATAAATATGGCAACAAAACAAACAAATAAATTCATTGTATAGTCACAAAACAATTTGAAATAGAAAATAATAATAATCATAATGAAAAAAAATAAAGGAAAAGCAAATATATATAAAATTAATTACAAGTAAATGTAGGCCATATAATAATGTTAAAGATGCTACAAAAGACATTTATTCCCCCCCAAAAAAAAAAAAATAATAATAAATAAATAAATAAATAAATGAATAAATAAATAAATAAAATAAATAAAAAATATAAATAAATAAATAAATGAAATAAATAAAAAATAAAAATAAATAAATAAATAAATAAATACATAAATAAAATAAATCAATACAAAAATAAAATAAATAAATAAATAAATAAATTACTCGTCTAGACCAAAACAAATGATTTCATGCATAAAATACAGTAATTAATCAAAATTATTTTAAAAATCAGTCTTGTAGATTACATCTAACCGTAACTTTCCTGGTAATTTTCGATGCGCTCGCGCTGTCGGTTGCCGGGGTCCCGTATGAGTTTGAGTGTCCGTTTGTGTTTTCAGTAATAATATTCAGTAACATTTCGTGACTGACACTAAGAACAAGTTTTTGCCACATCATTTTGTAACGTAGGAAAATTTTAAAAACGAAGAATATCATTCATTTCTAAGAAAAAATACACAGGATCATCACGTGAACATGTATACCGATAGAGTGGGGATAGGATTGGGGAAAAAAAAAAAAAAAGCAACTCCATCCTGAGTAAAATTGCCTAACTTTTTAAGAAAAATGTTTTGAGCCAAATAACTTGGCAAGGGTGTTGTTACAGTTATCAACTAGAGTTTGTGTAAAGATTAGATTGATTCGTCAAGTAATCCACGAATGAGTCCACATCAAAGAGTAACTTGTCGCTGACAGACCTAAAAAGGCCTCTTAATACTTTTGGAAAGTGATTAAATTGTCTTTGACGTGTGCTCACTCATGCCTGATTCTACAGATATATCTTATTTTCACACAAAATGTAGTCGATATGTGTAACAACACCCCTGACAAGTTATTTATAGCGCAAAAAATTTTCGTTAACAAGTTATGCTATTTTAATCAAGATGGAGTTGCTTATGTGATAGCTTTTTGTTGTTGTAATTTTACTTCCACTTTTGCGCAATTGGAAATTTGTATGTTCGCAAACAATGCGCCGTGTTCATCCAAGCATAAAGATAAAACACACAAAATTGGTACCAAAAGATGCGAGAAGGTACTCTTTCGCAATATTCATAAGTTGGAGTTTATAAATTGGTTTTCTTTTTATTGACATGTTTAGGTGTCTATTTTTTCTAACTCACTCGGTATATGTAACAAAATATCAGTCCTAAAAAACAAGCAGTGTTTTTATAGTGTTATACACTGGTATACCTTTTTTCGTAACTTGCTGATGTCCTAATGATTCAGCATTGAGAAACCTGCAATTTAATTTAAATGAAATAAAAATAAAAAAGAACATATGTCAACCACCGCATTTTTTCGACTTCAAATGGATTCTGAAGAGCGGTTGTCTAGGCAACCACAGAGTAATTTTCATAATAGTGCGCTTCTCCGCCAGCACAGGAGAGTCGATAACGTGGAGGAACGCAGAGAAAACAACAGCGTGTGAGCTGTGCGGGAAGTTCGTTGTGAGAAATCGCACATCGTTGTTAATAACAAAGAGTCGAATAATTGTTTCTGCATTGGATGCTCACGTCCTCACAGCATAAGCGTGTTGTTTTTTTTACAACAAAAGCAGAAGGTGGTGGAGAAACTGACGCGATATTTTGTCGTCAAGGATCGAAGAAAAAGTGATACTTTTCAGTGAGAAAAGGGGAACAGAAAGCGGTGGGTGTTGTCGATTGATTGATTGTACAACTTGCGGGAGATTTGATTGAGAGTATTTTGTTTTTGTCAAACAGGATTGTTTGTACAACGTGATGGGGAATGGTGCATCGTATACGAAGGCGCGTACTATTTATTTGGATCTTGATGGGAGAATTGAGAAGGTATGTGGATACTTTGAAACTCTATATTTCCTGTTAATGCTCCGGAAAGAAAGAAATTTTACCAATATAAAATCTGTATTTAGCAATCGAATGCAATTGGAGAAATGGACGTTGCACGACTAAGATTTTTAAAAAACAAAATGATAGTATCTTTTTAAATCAAATGTACAGAACTGATGACTTTCAGCCTATATACGTTGAAGCATTGAAAATGCATTTGCTATCTGTCAAATTTAATCTTGTAATTTATGATATTGCTTGAGTTTGACACATATAATTCGCAACAATAGACCACTTTCAGTAATGTATGATATTTGTAGCCTCCAATGAAATCTACTGCAGGAGATTTTTTAAGTACCTTCCCGCATGTACAGGGCACGCGCTATAGGTTGCTTCGTGTCTTCATAATTATGATGTCAATAAGCATGGCTCTATATAATACGGATCCATCATCTTATAAGCGTGATGATAGTTGATGTTGTTTTAAATGCTGTAAACATGGTAAATGTGTGAGAAAATAATGATAAACTGAATTGAAATGTATATCAAAAACCTTGCGCGAGGGACGATGGAAAGGTTCAGGGATGTGACTCTCAAAATGCATTTCAAAATAGCTAAATAGATCTTGAAATATGACAGTGGTTACCTTTATCATGTAATCCATTCCTTTACTCGGTGATCATTTGCCGGAGTGAGTCGAAAAAATGCACACATTTTCAAATCTAACAAATCCGTACCTATAGTCAGCACGGAAATGAATATCACCCAAACAGTATTTATCTTGCCCTGTCTAAGATGAACTCGCAGGACAAGTACCACTCTAGATTTTAATCATTCAGGCAATTGCTTTTTCGACATTCAAAACACCTTAGGTTGATCCATACAAAAAAAAAAAAAAAAAATAGTGGGTTCACATATGGAAAAACGGAATTGGAACTGTAGCCATATATTGATTTTTGTCACTTTTTCCAAATTTTGCTCCTTGCAATATTCACCTTTCTCCCAGATGAGGTTATTTTCCGGGGGGGGGGTTATTTAGATTATAACAATTTCTTATCAATGATGTCAGTGAGAAAATATGGAATAATGTGAACCAGACTTTGGTGTAGGCGCAATTTTGTAAACGATGTGGCGAAGAAAATTGGTTACTCTCAAGAGTTCAATAAAATCAAAACGTGAAGTAGAATTATTGCCAAGTTGAGTGCATCCCAACTGCGTTTTGTATTGTCATTATAATGTGAAACGTCTAAAATTTACTGAAGTCCTCTACATCACGGAGTGGTTTCCCACCAACTCATTTCAATTTCAGCTCCGGAGGCCCTTTTTGTATTAGCATTCATCTAATTCTAGAATTTTAGTTGGTCATTTCTTTTTGCTTGGACTGGTTAGTGCCTCGAAGGTAAATATGATGTTACCTAGCAACAATGCAATGCATTAGCATCTTGGGGATGCTCTCATCGGTATAATTTCTTTACGTGACAGACTGAAGGAGAATCGTTGAGGGGAAATGACATTCTTTATATTATTATACTTTTTTATGAAGTGGTATTAACACACACACACACACACACACACACACACATAAACACACCCACACATAGTTATGTCATTATTGGTGATTGATTTTTATTTTATTGATATCAAATTTCACTCTTTAAAAAAAACTAATTGATTTTTTTTAATTTTTTTTTTGGCATTTGGGGGTTTTGTCTTTACTAATCTTCTTATGAGATGCAAGCTGTAACCTGCGAATGTCAACTGTTGAACTTCCCATTCAAAAGAAAAACATGGCGTAAAGCGAGTGTTAGCATTCACGGTCAAACCAAAATTAATTAAATTGATTCCATAAATAATTGATTACTTTGTCTCGCTTACATATGTATAGGCTCAATGAAAATGATATTATTTTAAATGAGTTATGGAGTTTAAATTGATTTTTTTTAAACTCCATTTAATTTGTGGAACTTTTCTGTACAGTAAGTATCAAATAACACTTTTCATTTTAGTATGAAGATAAATAATAACTATAAATAACAATGTTTGATATTTCAAGCCAAACCGAAAGCAGGGAAAACAAACTTTATTCTTTCTTTTTTTCACGGAATGTGGGTTTTCTGTTTGAAGTAATTAGCATACATCTTTAAAACTTACATTTGTACATTTTTGTTTTCTAATGGCTTGTTTAAAGAAATTGTGCACAGAACATATTCCCCCCCCCCCAAAAAAAAAAAAAAAACAAACAAACAAACAAACAAAACGAACAAAAAAACAAACAAACAAAAAAAAACAACAATAGAGTAGGCCTATTTATTTCATTACACTCTTCATTTTCTCTTATTCTCCAAATTGTAAAAACGGATATCCGTTGGCGTTTGTATACTGTCTATTAGTTCCTTATTACACATGTCGTTTATCCTGTGTTATTCCAGTATCTCTTCTTTTCTCTAGCTGAATCTGTATTTGTAAATCTAATGTATTTTGGTTCATAACTTCATTTTATCAGTTAAATGTTGCGATACGATATGATATTACGAATGCATCCAATTTTCTATTGTTAATATCTAGTTCAAAAGTATGGTATAACAATTTGTGTCAACTGAAACGTCAAAATTGAAAAGCAAAAGTAATCAATGAAGTAGGTCTCCTATACTGCACAACATAGGACGCCCCGAAAGCCCCAATTTAGCGAAGTTATGTGCTTACTGTTAATTTTAAAAAGCCAAGAAACAGGAAAGCAGGTTAGGACAAAATACACAGAAAGAGAGAGAGAGAGAGATAGTGTGTGTGTGTGTGTGTGTGTGTGTGTGTGTGTGTGTGTATGGGTGTGTGTGTGTATTGGTGTGTGTGTGTGCAGTATCTGAGGGCGAGATTAGAAGAGGCGGGAAAAAAGAAGAACAAAAAGAAGGATGTGGTGGGTCACTACCATTTTGTGTACATTAAAACAGAGAAAAAAATGTGGATAATGCAAAGATATATTGAAATGTCTATGCTATTTTACCCCCTTTTGCAGATCATTTTCAGCTCACATTGTGGGTCACGTGACATCCATGACCTTTTGACCTCAGCGGCTGGTGTCAGTAGGTAAGACAAATATTAGTTTGTGCAATCAACCCCACTCCAAGAAATTAAAAAAGAACGACCCCATTGCATTTACGTCAATTTTAAAGTTTCCAAACGAATTTACCTGATACTAATTACCAGGATTACGGTTTCCGCAGGTTTTATCACTTTTGTAACCATTAATCCAATTTTGACGGTGCATTTTGTGCATTTCGTTGCTTTCCTTCAAATCCAGTTCTAATTATCAATTACGTTTATATCCACGATCACCGCTTCCCACTGACATGACTGATCTATCAGATATCCACGGTTTCTGTTTTAGAAAAAGGTTGCTTCTAAATTTTAATTATACGCCATAGGCCAACCCCTGTAGCATCAGCCTATTCCTGATCTTAGCACGCATTTAAAAAGTAACATATCCATCTGAAATGGATTAAGGCCTACTGGTAGGCACTGATGATAAAAAAAAAAAGGTTACTGACATACATTTTTTGCCGATAAAACATTATTATTTGTTAAAATGAAAGTTATGTATGCCCATGTATTATATTTTGAATTTATATGGACTTAAAAAAAATTATACGAGGCGCACGTATGTACCATAAACAGACTTCTCACATATATATTTTTTTTTTTCTGTTTATTTGAGAAAGAAAAAAAACCTGAATATTTATTTTCAATAATCGCTTTTCTTGCGAACAGATGGGCGAACATAACACTGAAGGGTCACCAAGGGGCATTGGTGTCAATTGCTCCCACCATGCCGGTTAACACAGCACGGTAAGCAGGCAATCTTTTCATACTCTAAATACTCTATGCAGTATGAAACCCTAATGCTGCAGTCACACAGACACTTACGTTGAGTTACGTCCGGTTGCGTCCAAAAATTTTTCTTTTCTTTCTTTTTTCTTTATTTTCTTTTCTGCGGATCCCCGGGGAAGCCTTCCCGTCATATTCAGCAGTGGAAAAAGTCATAATTTCATTCATCCGATAAAACTAAGAAATACATAAGAAATGATAAAATAGAAGATAAAACAAGGATAAAACAACGGAAAACGTAACTAAACGTAAATGTCCGTGTGACTGTAGTATAAGTTTCCTATTCCATCCCATGTGCCTAGTACATTCTGCTGGTAATATGACATGTCCCCATTAATGTGGGCCAGTATTCAAATGAGTATACGAATTATACTCATTACATACGTTACTTTTAATGGTAAATTTGTGAAGAAGAATACATGGGGTGTCTTGAATGATTTTTATTTAATACGATAACCGCGAAAAGTATCATATTAGAGATTTTAACCCAACCCATTATTAAGTGTATTGCACCCAAAAGTTGTAAGGCGCCATTATGCTACAGTCACACAGACACTTACGTTTAGTTACGTCCGCTGCGTATAGATTTGGCTAAGTGGACGAAGCATGAACGCAGCACGGACGCTGTCATCCGCAGGGAACGTAAGTATACGTATCTGTCCGAAACTGAACCGTATCGGTACGCACAATGACTGCACCAAGCCTGCGAAATTTTGAAATGCATCTTTACGGATGCCGACTTACGTAAGTAACCGTAACTAAACGTAACTTTCCGTAAATGAACGTAACTTTCCGTAAATGAACGTAACTATCCGTATTCTTAGTCTGATCTGTTTGGGCTACAATTTAATTTTGTCTGAATGATAGAATGCGAGAGTAAACAAAAAATACGCCATAAAATGGTTTTAAAGCAAGGCAAGTTATGCACTCGCCCCCCCCCCCAAAAAAAAAAAAAAAACGGAGGGCCATATATTTAAATTCTCTTTTCCTCTTCTATACGTGTATACATGGTATAAATGCGAGTTAAACTTTTGAAAAAGGTAAACCTTTTTAAAAATTGTAATATAATCTCATAATCAATTGCGATTTCGCTGCATGCTGTCTCTTCTGGGATGTTCTATCTTTCGATTGGTTCATTTATTTTAAAAAAAAAAAAATTAATCGTTTTTGTCTGTTTATTAGGGACCTAATTTTCTTAAATTGCCTGTATATAGAAGCGATATTAAAAGAGGTTTGAAACCTAATTATTTTACATTCTTCTTTTTTTCTCTCTCTCTCTCTCTCTCTCTGTTATTCAACCTTCTCCCCCCCCCCCTTCTCTCTCTCTTAATCTCATTATTTTTTTTTCCTTCTTTTTTTTTTTTTTTTTTGGTGGGGGGGGGGGATGGGGGAGGTGTTTGCCCCCTGGATCAACGTCTGTTGCCATGTAGCCCTCTTCAGCCTTTGTCTTTGTACCTACACTTTGCTTTTGGGGTAGGACTTTGAAGCCATATAACTAGCAGAAATAGGAAAGGTGATCTATTAAGAGAGGTTTAAAAACCCACATCATTGACCAGAGAGATACACTGTCCGTCATAAAGGTGGAATATTTTTTGCCGCAATTAATAGCGGCATGATTTCGCTCCAGATGTAATTTCTTGAATATGTTTGTCCCTGCTTTTACTTGTCTGGGCCCTGGCTATATCTTGGACATTCTCCCAACCCTTCACGTGGAACTTTCTCCAAAAAGGTTTTGTCCACCTCCATGATGCCCATTTTTGTCATTTTTTTCTCATTTTGGGGCCCTTTTTTGTTTTCCATGCCGATCAAGCCCCCCCCCACCCTCAGTCCTACCCCCAGGACACGCAACTGAGGTGTACTGTTTATATTGTTCTTTAAGTTAAATCTATATTTCTGGGGACAGGTTTAGGTCTCTTGTCTAGGGGAGGGGTTCAAGTAAAAAACGAGATTGGTTAAAATTCGGAATATTTTATTCCATCTTTATTCTGAAAACAAAAAAATAAATAAAAAAACAACCTTTGAACCTTAAATATCATCATTTTCCCCTTACATTTGTTTAGCCTTGATGACAAATCTGTAAATGGTCATTATTGATAATATTTTATTTTTATTTATGTTTGGTTGAAATTTTCATGGTATAAAAATGAATAAAATCAATGTCGAACCCCAATCAAAATAAATTTTGACCCCTCCCCTAGACATGAGAGTCGAGCCTGTAACCATACATCTACATTTGATTTAAAGAACAATAACAAATCTACACCTAAAGGCCTCGTCACACCGAGTCCGGTCCGGGTCACGGCACGGGCCCGTTCCGGTTCAACAATGGGCAAAAACTGTCGAAATGAATCGGCCGTGTACTATTGTAATGAGACTGGTCACAACAAACACGGGCTGTGCCGTACTAGCCGGAACGGCAACCGGTACGGTTTATATGGGATCGCTCATGGAGCGATTTGAGACGGTTTGCCGTACCGGTCACCGGACCGGACTCGGTGTGACGAGGCCTTTAGACGTGTTTCCTTGGGGTAGGACTGAGGGGGCCTTGGTAGGTCACGTGAAGAAAAGGGTCCCCTTTTCACATTTCTTATTACTACCATTAAAGGAAAAGTCCAATAATATTCTAATTATGTAAAAATACATTCAGTCTATATACCTATAATATACAAAAGAAAATTAAACTCATTTGCCTATTAATTACCATTATGTTAACAACTTTGTGGGGCCATAATTACCCCACGGGTTGGGGGTATTTATGGCCTCTATTGTAATGAGTCTATGAATTCAAGGACATTATGCTAATTAATTATGGTAATGTATCATAAATGTTGTTGGATGTTCATAATACATCCTAATACACTTATCAACCACCAACAATGATTTAATCAATAATTGGTTCAGCCAAAATGTTGAAATTTTGCAGTCATAGCAATACATATATTTTCGTACATAATTATACAAGTTAATATCCCCATCTGCGCTTATACACTGTTTATGCATTAGGGGCCATAATTACCCCAAGTGACATCTTCGATTTGATCCCTCTTTATAGCTCTACTATTATAGATATTCAGGAGGAAGTTTTTCTCTTGTGTCTGTTAGTTCCTATTGTTTATGTTTCAATCAAAATAATGATATCACACCCCAAATCAAAAAGCAGACTTGCCACCTTCCAACGAACAGAATTGTGATTGCCGTGCATTTTAGGCTCCCCTATGTAAAAAAATTTGAAGTAAATGGCTTATTTTTCTCATATGATAGTAGGAAGAGTTTAGCTAGGCATGTGTAAAAATTAAATTATCATTGTGTAATGCAGCAAAGATTTATAAGCTCTCAAAGACAAAGGGGCCATAATTACCCCGGGGCCATAATTATCCCAGTCTCCCCTATATAATTTTTCATTACAATTCCCAGTTATGTGTATTCGTATGCCAATCCCCGCAAGTGTTCAGCAGTGTCCGGAAGTTTCCGGAAGTCGGAAAAAACAAAGACCGAGTAGACTCGTAAGGTTATTCGTAAGTGGACGCAAATGTCTGTATCTGGACGTAACTATTCGTATCATCTGCATTTTGTCCCGTATATCTTATAATTATTGAAGCGTGACGGGAAGGCATCCGTGGGGATTCGCAGATAAAATGACTTTTTTGGACTCAACGCTGGACGTAACTAAACGTAAGTTCTGTGTGAATGTAGCATAAGTTTGCACCATTTTCAAAGCCCGTATTGGGACACGTTGTGGGGATATAACCAATTAAGTCGAAATGATAATGCGGCAAGACTTTATTTACTGACGATTCAAAGTAATCAAAGTAATGACTGAATCGAAGAAATTACATGCTGCATAATAAATGTAGTGACGATATTAAATCCATCCAATCTTGCTATGTATGGTTGTCTAATGATATACGTTCACCGGGACTATACGTATCCTCGAGGACTTTGTTTATGCTACAGTCACACAGATACTTACGTTGAGTTACGTCCGGTTGCGTCCAAAAATTATTTTCTTTTCTGCGGATCCCCACGGATGCCTACCCGTCATAGTCAGCAGTGGAAATATCGATAATTTCGTTCACCCTGTAAAACAAAGAAATACATAAGAAATGATAACATAGAAGAAGAAATAAGATTAAAACAACACAATCTATACGCAACACAATCTATACGCAAGTGTCTGTGTGACTGCAGCATTAGTAAGTCCTTAGTAGGGGAGACCGGGGACAATTGTAACACGGGGCAATTGTAACAGGGGCTCCCATCCCTAGCAGAAACACGCTATAAACTTAAAATTTGGAAAGAGCATGCGCATTTCATCGCTCCACATGTTGTATAAGTGTTAGCAGATTTAACGGTTCTTGGAACTTTCTACAAGCAGAAAAAAAAAAAAAAAAAAAAAAAAAAAAAAAAAAAAAAAAAAAAAAAAAAAAAAAAAAAAAAAAAAAAAAAATCGTTTTTTGAGCAGGAAAGTAATATTTCACATTACCCATTGTTTTTCTTCTGGACAAATATGTGGATGAGCTACGGCTGTCATTTCTATATTATTTAGACATTATGTTCTTAGGCCATATTTTAATAACGTTTCAACGGTGAATACCTAAGCTAGGATAGAAAAAAAATCTCTCCAAATGTGGTCGCCTCTGTCAGGGGCAATTGTAACAAGCTGTTACAATTGCCCCTAAGGCTTGGTTCACATAGAAGTATACGGTATACGATATTCGCTATTCGCTATTCGGTATTCGGCATACGCTATACGAGTATAGCGACCTATTTCGTATTTTTCGCCGATATCATGGAATTTCCAAACGAAGAAAATTCGTCTTTTCTCCTCCCATCCGACGCTGAGGAGGCTAATGTGAGGAGAAAAATAGTTAATAAATCATAATAGGGGAAATTCATAACATTTGAACACACAAATTGTAAATGAAGGGCGGTATACGCAGAAAAAAAATCGAACATGCGCGATTCCCGTATACTATACGAAATGCAGCTAAATGCACTTTTCGAGCAGTGCCGCCCGATGTGAACAGGTATTTTGAAATCGTATTGCTTGACACGGGAATGTGGAATGTTCGATTTCAGCTATTCGCGTGCCCTCGCAAAAACGAGCCGTATAGGCGAGCCGTATAGCTCTATGTGAACCCAGCCTTAAGGACTGTTCTGTTTCTGTTTCTGTTAAAGTAATGCCTAGATCACAGTTCGAGAGGTCCCCGTACGTTTTGCCCAATCCTACGGCTTTTCGTGGATTTAGAGACCTCACGGGTCCCTGATGATTTTTCATTCTACCGCTATTGCGGTCACATATCCTACGGCGCCCGGTCGGTTAAAAGTATAAATATGTGGATTGAAATCGAAATACGCCCGTGAAGTGACCGTAAGAGTGCCATTCGGGTGCCGACAGATGTTCTTTCGGTGTCCGCTCTGATGAACACGGTGGTTATTATAAGGCTGACCAGTGTTCCTATTTGCAGAATTTGCAGAAAAATCGCTAGGGTCCCTTGAGGAACCCTTGGGGTGCCCTTTATGGTCCCGCAGGAAAGCCAAAAGTAAACCCAAAGCATCGCAAGACACTCACCTTTTTTTACGATCACATACCCATTCTGGGGCCCGTACGGCGAGTAGAACCGTACATAATTGCCATTTTCGGAAGGTGCCTGTCCGGCTCCCTTATGATTCTGCGGGCACGAGGACTTGTTTCACTACCCGTAGAAAAGCCGGAAAGATCTACTGCATGTTCTCGATTCTCCCGGCGTTTTCATGAAATCGGTAGGCAGTAGACAACCCGGTAAAAGCCCGTGGAGTCACTGAGGGGCCCGCACAGGCACCTGCAGGTGACAGGAAGGGCTCCGCACAGTTTTCCTTTCAATCCTCATTGTAAAAAAAAAAAATGACTACGGTCTTGCGATGTTTAAAGTTTCCCCTGCGGCTATCATGCGGCACCCTGCCAGGCTCCTGTTGTAAAGTTTTGTCTTAAGCTCTTTTGAGTATAATTGCATTTAAATTATTTACGTTTCAAACCACAAATACGACATAGAATACTGTAAAATATTAATTTAAATAAGGCGGTTTTGATCAAAAGACAAATCATTCTATGAAGTCTGAAAACCATCGACAGTATCACTCAAAGCATATATATTAAAGACATTTATGGGGAATTTTTGAAAGTTTGAAAATCTGAACCAATATAAAAAAAAAAAAACTCCCAATAAATAATGAATTAATGTATTCAGAATGCTCATGATCTTCAGCTATCATTATAGCACTAGCCCGATAATAATTAATGCTGACAATCTCGAAAGAGAAATTTGACAAATACTAAAAATATGTATACAATATGATTTGGAAAAACTTGTGCGAAAGACCACATGGAACCCAGTGGGAATCGGTCAGGCGCCGTGCAGACCACGACCGGGTACCTCCTGACGTCCTTGCGGTGCATGTTGCACCCGCCCGACACCCTCCCGGCTTGTTACCAGAATTGACAGAAAAAACGTGCGGAGCCTACTCGGCCACCGATAGGAGGCCGATCGGTCCCCTTTAGTGACTCCACGGGCTTTCCAAGGGCTGTAGACCGTCTACCGATTTGATAAAAACGCCGGGAGAATCGAGAACATGAAAGCAATAATCTAGGGGCCCGCGCGATCTGTAAAAATACACCGGTACCCGTAGGATCGTAAGGGACCCGGCCAGGAACCTTACGAAAGTGACCGAAATGGTCAAAAATGTCAATTTTACACGCCGTACGGGCCCCGAAACGGTACTGTGATCGCGGCATAACTCCCGTAGGAACTCGTGCGGTATTAAGCAGCTTTCCGCTGCATTAACACCAAGCTAATGTACAGTCTGTGTCAAATAAAATGGTACAAGTGAAAAACATTTTTTTATAGTATGAAGATTAATCACAACCTGGTATTGTTTGGTATTTTTATAAAGCGGGAAAATCAGACTTTCACCTACAATTTTTGTCATAACATTTGGTGCTGTAATTTTTGAGATATGACTAGTTTTGTGCAATCAAGAAAAATCCAGTTTTCGCACGCCGTCGCATGCCTTTGTGTGCGTTTCGCATAATGGCCATGAAATTCAGCGCTCCAGAAAAATAGAAGTGCGTAATTTCGATGTGTCCCTCGTCGCACAAAATTTGGCATAAAAACTTTTGTTTTATGAAAGCAAATTATACAGAGCAACGCGCATCAGCAAGGAATATTTTTTGGCTTTAATTTGGTACCACATACATACATTATTTGAAAAGATTTCACATCTAAATTATTTTCCCCCGACTGTACCATTTTTTTTTTTGACACAGACTGTATAACCAATCAGGGGCCACTGAGCTTTTTTTAAAGTGGAGGGGCTGAGCGGCAAGTGGGGGGGGGGGGGCTGAACAGGCTAAAAATCACAACTGTATGGTCATTTTTTCCGTTTTTATACACGTTTGCTGACGAAAGTGGGGGGAAGCTTAGAAATGAGAATTGCATAACGTTGAACGTATCTGTCAATCATTTATTTTATTTACAAGGAAAAATATCCTTATTTATAAGCTCAGAAATGAAAATTAATTACTTTGAACCTATCTGTCCAATATGTTTTGTTAAAAAGGCAAAGAAATATTGATTTTGTCTGAAGAAATGTGTCGTTAGTTTCTTTATCATTTGTTTCATTGTAATAAGAGCCTCCAGTATTTTTCCTGTTTTTTTTTTTTCATAATTTATATCATTTTACTAGAAAAGAAAAGGTTGAAAATATGAAGAAAGTGAACATTGTGTAATAGGTTCATTTAATGCCAAAATTGTAAATAGGAGTAGATTTCGAAATAAGAAAAACAGCAAACGGTAGCCTCGTCGATAAGCTCGAGCATGTGTACTTCACAACTTTGAATGTATTGTCAATTATAATGATTATTTTACAATGAAAAAAGGTGACTTTATCTATAAGCTCAGACATGATAATCAAAATAACTTTGAACATATCTGTCCAAAACGTTTTGTTAGAAAGGCAAAGAAATATTGATTTTGTCTGAAAAAAAGAATGCCGTTAGCTTGTTTATCATTTGTTTCATTGTAATCAGAGCCTCAAGTTGTTGTTTTTTTTTTTTTGTTTTTTTTATATAATTTATATCACTGTACTAGAATAACGTTGAACGTATCCGTCAATCATTTATTTTATTTACAAGGAAAAATAGCCTTATTTATAAGCTCAGAAATGAGAATTAAATTACTTTGAACCTATCTGTCCAATATGTTTTGTTGAAAAGGCAAAGAAATATTGATTTTGTCTGAAGAAATGTGTCGTTAGTTTGTTTATCATTTGTTTCATTGTAATAAGAGCCTCCAGTATTTTTCCTGTTTTTTTTTTTTTTTTTTTTCATAATTTATATCATTTTACTAGAAAAGAAAAGGTTGAAAATATGAAGAAAGTGAACATTGTGTAATAGGTTCATTTAATGCCAAAATTGTAAATAGGAGTAGATTTCGAAATAAAGGAAAACAGCAAAGAGTAGCCTCGTCGATAAGCTCAAGCATCAGAACTTCATAACTTTGAATGAATTTTTAATTATAATGCTTTACAAAAACAAATGGTAACCATATCTATAAGCTCAAACATGAGAATTAAATAATTTTAAACATATCTGTTCAATACGTTTTGTTTGAAAGGCAAAGAAATATTGATTTTGTCCGAAAATGCCTTTCGTTTGTTTATCATTTGCTTCATTGTAATCAGAGCCTCATTTTTTTTTTTTTTTTTTTTTTTTAATTCTTGTTGTTTTAATAATTTATATCACTTTACTAGAGAACTTCAGAACTTCATAAGTTTGAATGTATAGTCAATTATATTGCTTTGTTTACAAGGACAAAAGGTAACCTTATCTATGACTTCAAACATGAGAATCAAATAACTGTGAACATATAATTTGATTTAATTTGATTTTATTTTATGTTATTCATCGAGTGTACATGGTATAAAACATAAAAGAAACACTGACAGGATAGCCCATGAAATCCGAAAAGGCTTATTTACAATTGGGTCCTACAAAGTGAGAAAAGATTTATGGACCCACCCCCACCCGATTTGGTGTTTTTTCTTATAAAAAAATCACACACACACACACACATCAAACGAGAGAAAGAAGAGAGAGGAAGGGCGGGAAAGGGAGAGGCGGAAAGAGAGAGAGAGGGGGGGGAAGGGCAAATAGGAAAGTAAAAAGGTAAAGATGGAGTGAAAGAAGAAAAAAGAGGAGAGAGAGAGAGCGAGAGAGAGAGGGGGAGAGATGGGAGCCCCCATAAAAGATTAAAATATATTTTCAATATGATACCTGAAAATATATGTCCAATACGTTCTGTTAACAGGGCAAAGAAATATTGATTTTGCCAGAAAAGAAGTGGTGTAAATTTTGAAGTTTGATTTTACAAAAAAAGCTGTTATTTTTTACTTCTTCTCAGAAATGTATCACTTTATTTAGAAAAGAATGCGTTAAAGTCAAAGGGCGTAGGCCTAATATAAAGTGTTATACCACAGTTGTCAGTTTAAAGATATATTGGGTAGGTACAGAGTAGATAAAGAACCAAAATATGAATTGATGAAGGTTCTATAGTTTTACATTTAAAGGGTGAAGCCACAACAACCTTTAAAAAAATTAAAATATGTCATAACTTTTGCCCCATATCATGCATATAACAAGTGGAAAATATAATATAAATGAGTCAAGCATCATCATGTTTCAGTATAATTAGTTTATGCGGTTAATGATGTTTAAATCTTGGATCTGTCAAGTGCATAGCTTTGATAAAGAAAAACAAAATGTTACAATTTCACGTGTTACAATTGCCCCTCGACACGGGGCAATTGTAACACTCGACCTCTTATTTTGAAATAGTAATGGCTTCAAAATAACTTGTTGTACTTAACCCAAGCCTATTCATATGTCAAGCTAAGATATATGCATATTTCATTTTATTTAGTTTTAAGCAAGTATTTAGCTTTAATAAAGTTGATAGGTCAAATTTGGAAGAAAAAAATTACAATTGTCCCCGGTCTCCCTATTATCCGAACAGAGTAGAGGTTTAGCATGTTTAGCGCGGAGTATTTTCTAGCTGACATGGCTGCATTGATATCAAACAGTGATAATAACGATAATTGTAGATACGTGCTTCGGATCGCTGCATCTAATCAAATTATGCTCGAAAGAAAGGCTGCTGACGAGGTAGTGTTAGACACTTTAGGATACCGCACATATGCTGGTTCTTTCTGTTCAACATTAAAATGAAATGTATTTACTATTTTCGAGAACGGGAGGAGGGATTCAGGGTGGGGAGGGGAACTGGTAACATTATTTGTAAAATTTGTGTTGTAAAACTCTTTAAAGTGCTCCCAAAGGGTTATTCTTTCTACCCCATAGGTATAATTGTTTATCTTGATAAATAATTTTTAGTAAAAATTCATTAACATTCGACAAGTGGATATCTCGTAAACAGTAAGCTGAGACGTTTTTAAGTATTTTTTTTTTTTTTTTTTTTTTTTTTATCGTGGCAAGGTAAATTGATTGTTTTTCTACAAATTATAATCATAAATGAATTTTTCATAAATGGTTGCAAGGGTTTGCGAAACAATCATAAACCTTTGCGAATGGTTATAAACTTAAACCATGAGCGGCTTATTCCTCGAAAAATTTATCTGCTAACATTTCTTCAACGTTAAACATAAGAAACTGAACGCTACACTTGAAAGAAAAATCTCTATTTCTACATTACATCTGAACGCTTAAAATCTTTTGCGAAACCCGTTTATTTACCCCTAATTCCCTAATAAATTTTGAATGTTTCCAATTTATATTTAAACTAAAAAATGTTTGTCACTATGAATATGATAATGACTGCGAATTTAGCAAGGATTTACCTCGAATGAAGACGGAACTTTGTCTCTCTAGACCCCGGGACATGCAATGAATATCCTTCTAGTTTTTGACTTACGTGACCCGCCTCTGAAAATATTCGATTTTTTTTTTTTTCTTTATGACACTGTATGAAGGCAGATGAAAATAACGGAATAAGATTTGACCACTCGGCAAGTCCAAAGGTTGACTGTTATTTTATAAATTGATATTATGTAGATTATTTCTGAGTAATCCAATGTTTATGCAGAGGCCAGTAAATTATGTGGGAATGTTTTATTGTTGACTTTAGAAACACAAATACCAATTAATACTCGTTGCTGCACTAGCTCGAGCTGAAAAATAGCGCGGTAATAGGTGGATCGGGAAAAAAGCCTGAAAAAAGAAACCGGTCCTGCACTAGCTCAAGCCATTTTAAAATTTCGCTTTAACGACCATACCCGACCTTGAACAAACAGTAAGCACCCGTTATTCCGAAGGTTCTTTATTCCGAAGATTCGTTATTCCGAAGGTTCGGCATTCCAAAAACGAAATAGGGTTCGTCATCCTGAAGGTTTGTCATTCTGAAAACGAAATAGGGTTCGTCATTCCGACAACGAAATAGGGTTCGTCATTCCGAAGGTTCATCATTCCGTAAACGAAATAGGGTTCGTCATTCCGAAGGTTCGTCATTCCGAAAACGAAATAAGGTTCGTTACTCCGAAGGTTCGTCATTCCGAAAACGAAATAAACTTATTTTAGTAATAAAAACGGTGTTGTAATTAAAAAATAATAGGATATTATTATTATTATGCAATAATAGTCTCAGCGGCGGATGATACATGTGCATTTGGGGGGAGCAAAGCATGCATTGCATAAAAAAATGGCATGAATTAAGCATAGCCCCCTGAAAAGAGGGGGTTTAGGCACATTTTACATCGAACCTATAAAACGTATAGGCGAGCATTAACCACTAGACCACAGAGACGGGTTAGTGGCTAGGGCGAACCCGATTCGATTGACCGGCGTTCAAAGCTGGAGGCCCGGGTTCGATTCCCGGAAGAGACATTTTTCAATCTCACCAAAACATTATCCAAAAAGGGAGGATAGCTCTGGGGAACTTTGATTTGAGCTACGTCAACTACACTGTCGCTCATAAAGGTTGGATATTTGTTGTGTGCTCCAGTAACATCTTTTTGCTCAAGCTTTAATATTTTAAAATCATTTTTCCCCGTTTTCACTTTTCGAGACTCTCGACAAATCTCGGACGTTCCCGAAACAATTTCCAGGGAATGATGAATAAAATAAGGTTCGTCAACCCCCACAATGCCCATTTTTGCATTTTTTCCCATTTCGGGGCAACTTTTTTGTTTACCCAGTTGACCAAGGCCCCCTCCGTCATACCCCAGCAAAACGCGTCTGAAGTGCAGGCATGTTAATGTTCTTCACGTTAAATTAAGATTTAAGGTCACAGGCTTTGGTCTCTTGTCTAGGGGAGGGGTTGAAGTAAAAAGTAAGATCGGTGAATAATTGAAATATTTTATCCAACCTTTATGGTAAAAACAAAGAAAACAAAAAGCAATAATGAACTCTTAATTTTTAATGTTTTCCCCTAAATTTTGTTTCAGTCTTAATGACAAGGTTGTAAATGGTAACCATAGTCTATTTTTCATTATGATTTATGTTTGGCTGACATACTACAATACATTTTTGGGAAGACAGAAATTTCCATGTTGTAAAAATGAAGAAAATCAATTTTGAACCCCAATCAAAATAAACTTTGACCCTCCCCCTAGACAATAAATCTAAGTCTGTGACCATAAAACTAGATTCAACTTAAAGAACAATAACAACCCTATAGTCTTCACACGCACTTCTTGGGGGTAGGACGGAGGGGGCCTTGTTCAGCAGGGTGAACAAAAAAGGGCACCCAAAATGTGAAAATATGGCAAAAATGGGCATTGTGGGGGTCGACAAACTGTTTTTATTTTCCAATACCCGGGAATGGCTGGGGAACGTCCAAGATATAGCAAGGGTACCGAAAAGTGAAAGCAGCCGGACAACAAGTTCTAGAAATTGAAGCCTGAGCAAAGTGATGTGGCTGGATCGCATAAAAAGTTTCCAAACTATATGAGGAACAGTGTATTTATTTCTCTTCACATTTCTTTCAAAATTTAAATAAAAAGAGTTGCCATTGGCTGCTGTACATGTATTCTCTTACACTTATATATATTCAAAAAGATGGCTTTCCTGGCTGAGGACAGCAGTTTTGCCCCGTCCCCAGCCAAAAAGAGGAATCGTCGCCTCTTTTTTTTTTTTTTTTTAATCGCTCATATTCTGGTCCAAACAAGCCCCTATCCCCCCCCTCCCCCCCCCTTCCCCCCCTCCCCCCTCCCCCCCCCGCAGAGCGATATTTAATCAAGAATGAGTCTTTTTGTAGAAATTTTGAAATTGGACAAAACAATTTCAAATTGCATCAATACTCCCCTAGCGAAATTTACAGGTCTGGCAACGATTCTTGCATGAACTAGTCCCATAAGCCTATGATCACCCTTTTGAAAGAATTATTCGTACGTAAACGCCCCTGATAACGATATATCAACCCCTTTCAACCCTCATGGCAATCAAACAGCAATGGTGATACCGTTCCCCTCCACCACGTCTGCCCTCCCAGTTTTCCCGACTTCGCCACAGATTATTTCAGTTTCGGACTAACAAAACTTATTTTATTTTCGGATTAACGAACCTTCGGAATAACGAACCTTATTTCGTTTTTGGAGTGACGAACCTTCGGAATAAAAAACCCTATTTCGTTTTCGGAATGACGAACCTTCGGAATAACGCCACAAATGTTCGGATTAACGAACCCTTTTTTATTTTCGGATAAACGAACATCGAGGTTTAGGCATTTTACGTGTTTCGGAATGACGAACCTTCGGAATAACGAACCTTCGGAATTACGAGGTGTAACCCCAACAAACAAGCCCGATAAGTATTGCGCAACTGGTAACTACCGCTAGCTTCTACACGCACAGGTGCATGATTTCGAAATTAGCTCGAGCTAGTGCAGCACCGCCCAAAAAGCGCGCTATTTCGGGCTAAAACCGCAAACCAGCTCGAGTTTAAAAAAAAAAATAAATAAATAAAAATAAGATGACTCAGGCTTGAATTTCCTCCAAATTAGCGCGCTATTTGACCACAAAGTCGGATCTGCTCTGATCGAGCTAATTCATCAGATCACAAATAAAATTTGAAATAGCTCGAGCTAGTGCAGATCGAAGCGCCTAGTGTTACCATGAAGGCAAAAATATGTCTTCTCTTCTTCAAGTGTCACATTCTACCACTCCCTTTTGGAATGCGTGCCACTGCATTTCAGGGGATCGGCTTAATGAAGCACGTTATTGTAATAAGAAATGCAATGGAAATGCTTGTTGTTGCCTTTTTCTCAACTTTTAATACCTCTGTCAACTTGAAACAATATATGAAACAATTATTATAAAACAAATACTGTATATCGAATATATTTCCAATTTGACATATTATCATATAAGATATAATTTTATGTGAAATCATATAATTCTTTGTTTGCAATGGCGGAAGGGAACAGGCTGCGATATTCCATGGTTACAAAACACATGAGGGAACCAGGGGTTCACATGACCAGCTCGGGAGACGGTACTTAACCCAGAGGCCCAGGAAACAGTTTCCTGGGCCATTGGTTCCCTACGCAAGATCTGGTAACCGCAGCCTGTCCCCAACACCTGTACATGGCGCTCTTGTCTAATCCCTTCATGGAGGGATATTTGAAAATGATTGTTTGTTTCAGAAACAGTACCAAAAAACAACCCCTCAATTATAACCACTAAGATACTTGAACAAATCATCAGTCCTACACAATATAACAGTCCAAAAATATTCTGTATCAAGAATCAAGCCGAACCAACCATCCATGTCAATAATGAAGCCAAACATTCATTTCAATTAACAAGCCCCACCAACCATCTATGTCAAACATTAAGCCCAACCAACCATCCAAGTTATAGATCAATCCAAATAATCCATTTCAATAATCGAGCCCAACAAACAATCCATGATAATAATCTGTAAGAACCAGCAGCCTTGAAATAACAAGCTCATCTAACCAATCACTAAATGAAAGACCAATGTTTTCCTTCTTCTCCTCTTCCATTTTCACTATCTACACTATCGATTTTCATAATCCCTTTAAAATTGAAGATTAAACCACACATAGCTGGACATATTATGAAGGGCCTACTATCCATTGAATAATGATAAACCATGAACGCATTTCGCAGGCCCGTGAAATAAAACCCCTTACAACCAACGCAAAACAAATAACTCGAATTGAAACAAAAACTTTACATGTGTTTTGAAGCTCTCACAACCACCCAACAGCCTTATAAACCATCAAAACCCAGTCCTGTTACCAAATCAGACTCAAAGTTTAATGGAACTCTCATATAAATGAAGTATGCTGAACTATTTTCGGACCAATCAAATACTAAAATCGACTACATATTATACCATCTCTTCGAAAATGGGCCCCTTCCCCCATTCATTATTCTCCAGTATATAGAAGCGTCTATACCCTGTCCCTTTTACCACCTGACTTCACATTAATTAAGGGTAGGGAGGGAGGGGAAAAAAAACTCAACCGGCTTAACGGAGTAAAAGCAGAGAATGATTTATTTATTACTGAAATGCGCACCTGCAAAAACAATTTGTGTACAAATTCCGCTATTTTATTACAACCGCGCGCCGCTTATTGTTACTTCCCAAATACGCGTGAGAAGGTTTGGAGTTTGGCCTAAATGTAGATTACAAAAAATGCGCTTACGTTTGATATGTGCCGATCGTCGGAAAAACATCATATTTTTTACCTAAATAATATTTAGTCAAGGGGCGCGCTATTCGCGTAGATCCTATATCATTGCACTCTATTACAATTGAGTTTATTTTCTTAATAAAAGATAAACGTATTCCTTTTGTCATTAAGAATGAAAAATCTGTCTCGTACAATAATGGTTTCTCGGTCAAGAATTTTTTAAGATTACATGGCTAAAAAAAAAAAAAAAAATGCTCTGATTCGCTGCAGCATACGAAATCGGGATGTGTTATAATGTCACACGCTCTGCAATTGGATAATTTTTTCTGAGCTTGTGAGCAAAATTGTTTTTTTCTTTTTTTTCTTCTTTTTTTTTTTTTCTTTTTTAAATCTTTGTGCAAAAATGTGAGAGCTTTATTTTTTATTATTATGCGACTCTTACGCAGTATATTTTCTGACAATATCGTAAAATATTTTTTAAACCCTTGTCCGGGTCGCATTTTGAAACGATACCCGCCATCGACCTGGTACCTACTCATCAGCACTCATCGGAAAGTTTGCTAATTAGGGTCGGATTGTTCTCAACCATTCACCCCTCAAAACACCGCCTCACATTGCTTACCTTCTTTTACAGGACGCCGTACAAGGTGACTGTGACTCAAAACCGACGGGAAGATGTAAGGTTCAAAGCTTTTGTATTTGTTTGTTTGATTTTTGTTTGTTTTTGTTTTGTGTTTTTCAAATAACATTGTTTCTTTGGCTTATGCTAAAGTGTAGGCGTTGTGGCGCGGCGCGGTGCGCTGAAAAGTGGAAATAATCGACGAAAAAAAATAAGGTGTCTTTAAAGCGTCCT
This sequence comes from Paracentrotus lividus, assembly GCA_940671915.1. Taxonomy (NCBI): domain Eukaryota; kingdom Metazoa; phylum Echinodermata; class Echinoidea; order Camarodonta; family Echinidae; genus Paracentrotus; species Paracentrotus lividus. Next base: position 74,339,402 of record CALNVZ010000174.1, on the reverse strand, counting down.
ACGAAAAAAGGAAAAGATTCTGGATCGATTTTTGTGAAATTTTTGGAATGATTATCATTTTTCGGACTCGAGACTTTAACTTAAGCCCTTGTGTGGGGTTAGTGTGCATGTGTTGTGTGTGTGTGTGTGGTGTGTTTGTGTATGTCAAAATTGTGTGACTAATAGTTCCAAACGATGAAAGTTCGGTCGATCCTGTTTACGGCTATCGGCAGCTATGACATCAGCCAAATCAGAAATCGCGATGGTCTAGTCCTGGTCCACTTCTGGTCCTGGTCCACGTTCACATTGTTTTAATTGCGAATTTCAATGAAATTTTATCATGAAAGTATAGGGCAGTATAAAGCTATGTAAGGTCACGGCTCTATATGTCAAAATAAGAAATTCTAAACTTTTCTACCATTATTTTGCTAGTACATTTACAACACTTGTTTTGGGTCCCAGATTCGAGTCCCAGCCATGGCATTAATTTCTTTCCGCAAGAAATTCATCCATATTGTGCTGCACTCGATCCCAGGTACAGGTGTGGTAAACTACTGGAATTGTTTAGACATCCTTAAATTGGCAACATATTATCAATACATATCGATTTCCGCGTTAAATTGCTATTTTAAAACTATTTGACACATTATCGACAATTGAGCCAATTTGATAAATAATTGAAATGATGTAGAAGTAGAAGGAAAATTCTAATGCTGCCAATTTGAGGAGGAGAATATAAGTTTGATCTAAAACAAGTCCTGTCCCGAATGAGCCAATTGCAAGGAATAAGGGAATACGGTGCTAATTTGTTTCACGAATTCCCAAACATACAAACATGCAGTACACACACACACACACCCACACAACACATACACACAAAACACCCGCACAACACACACACACACACACACACACACACGACGCCACACACACAATACGTGCCAAACAATTCTGAATCTTTTCTTTTTTTTGTAGGACGCTTTAAAGACACCTTATTTTTATTTCGTCGATTATTTCCACTTTTTAACGCGCCGCGCCGCGCCACAACGCGACACTAGCATAAGCCGTTTCTTTTGGTCTACTGTCACAGAATAGTATTGGTATGCAATCGACGAATTGATTTCTCGTCTAATTTAAAGTTTCTTGAAACGAAATGAGTCAACCCTGATGATACCTAACACAAATATGAGGTGTAATTTCATACAGTTGTGTTTTAAGTCTTTGTTATTATTTCATGACAGGACAAAAAAGAACAAAAGAAACTTCATTTACGCCACAATTTTTTTATTTTTTATTTGTTTTAATTTTTTTAAAGCTAATAACGGTTTAAGAACAGTTTGTAATCTTAAAATCCTATAAATTTAGTGAAAAGTAAGAAATGATTTATATTGTTCAGTCGTGCCTACCAAACAATTATGCAAGTTCAACTTTAATGAGTACAAAAACAGGCCTCAAAATGCTTTCGGAAAAAAAATAAACCAAAGGAAATCAATTTTTAAGAAAATACTTGACGTTGCATTTAAGCCACTTAATTGCAATGTCTTCCTTAATGTACATGCAAAATGGTGAACTTCTGAAGTGCATGACGGACTTAGCCATACTACTTGGTATTTAATTGAAGGGACTAGAGCGTTCTTCTCATTTGCTTTATTTCGCTGCCATCTTATTCAGCGATCCCCAGGATGAAAATTCAAACTACAGTCATGTTTGATTTTGACATTTAATCGTTTTCATCTAAATTTCAGAATAAAAACGTGTCACTAACCTATGAAACAGGGCCATGCTAAGTTAATTAACCAGTCTCACCTGAATAACGTTTGGGTTTTTCTTCTGAATCTCAAAGACATGTCCATGTTGTTACATCAAGAGAGCCATGGTGTTGACTGCTTCAGCTGGAACTCACACACGGTGCAAATTATCTATTAAAAAAAAACAAGTTCTGTAAAAAGAAATGTTTCCCGCAATATTATCTTTTACTCATTTTAATGCACGTACTAAATTAGACTTGATAATTTAAAGAAAAAATATTTTAGACCAGAACCCAAGAGTGATTTAAAAGTTGTGATAATCTCCCTTTTTATATATTTTTTCATTTATTTATTTATAATAGAAATCTTATAATCACCACCTCGTCCCTCTTTCCCTTTCCTCCTATTGTTTTTGAAATCCCTCATTTGACGTCATGCTAATCTCTTTATACGTCATCAATAATTTGAACTTTAACGCTGCTATACGCAACCTTTATTCAAATCCCCTCTAAATACAACAATATTTTTCTTATGTGTTTCTAAGCATCTACGATTTCATCTCGCTCGCTCCAACAGCCTCGGGTTAAAAAAAAAGAGCGTTGGTTTAAACAACCCCTCACATCCTCACTGGTTTCTCATTTTCATTCTCATCATCTAAACTACATGGGTCACCTTCTGCATTAAGAAAAGCAGTATTGTTATTGAAAAGGATACATTAGTGGAAACGGCAGGATTTTTTTTTTTTTTCTTTTTTGGGGGGAGTAATTATGTATATATAGATATACATATAGAAAGAGGAAGTTTTTTTTTTCTTCTGATTATAAAAATGATTCAAAATTGTTAATCTAATTCTGTTACCAATTTTATTCACTTTGAAAAAGAAGTCAAATATACAAAGTGCTATCTTTCCCATTACCATTTTTTTTTTTTTTTCAAACCATCTTTTGCTTTTCATATTCCAGTACCAATTCATAAAAAGATTTGCAAATGCATTGCTTTCATCCCAATTTTAAAGTGAAGAGGTATTCGTATATTGAATAATCATTTGATTTTTATTTTATTAATTAGTTTTATGTATTATGATTATAACTAAACTTGACATAAACATAAACATAAAATTCTTGTATCTACAATAAAAAGTTTGGTTGATACTATTTTACCTTTTTTGAACCTGCGTGGTGGTAAACAAATTCATTATGAATTCATCTTTTTTTTTTCTAATCAATTATTTAGAATAACGTTTAAGTGTTCGGATGGATTATTTGGTAAGCTTTCTTCAGTATAAATATCTTTTCTTGAAGGTGAAATAATACAGACAGAGAAAATGTGCTTTAAAAAAAATCTAGAACAAATTAAGGCAATGGTCAATAATTGCAGCTTTGCCAGCAATTGTGGAATATTTTGTAAATGGGTATTTTGCTTTTTTCCTGTTTTAACGATTCGTCTTCTCCTATATTTTTTATTGTGTAGGACACGCTTTTCTTCGTAATTGTTATTTAATATTATTATTATTTAAGTTTATACATTATTTTTTTAAGAGTCCGATAAGGTAATCTGTTTTCGCTACAAAAATAATGAGTACAATCAGTCGCAAGACAATACCTGGTCCTATGGAAATATAATCACAGCTCTCCCAAATCGTGTGAATATTGATTCACAGATAAATTCAGTGACATTTGGTAATAAGTAATACAACTCGACCGAATGGCATTCAACAGGAAGATGCGGTAAGCCGGAAGAACTCAAGAGGAGGAGTTTAGTTCTCGCTTTCGATAGCATCGGGAGGCGTCTTCCAATGAAGAATTAAAACAAAACAATAAAAAAAAAGGAAAGAACGTGCGGATGAGCAAAGAAAGAAGATTTTGTTATAATCACGAAATTACGTATCTCTCAAAATTAATTTATGTTTATTTAGAGATAGTCTGAAGATTCTTTCAAATTACGTATTTGACACGTAAAAGCGCCTCTCGGTATTACAATGACTGAGTCCCCCTTTTTAATGTACGTTGGCATGGAAGCATGACATTTCATTGTGTAACCATAGTGATTAGAATCGCTAATTGCAAGCAGCAGCTTAGAGCCATGTGCCTCTTTTTTAATGAGCATGCATCAGACAACACGTTTCAAACAAGAAGTCTATTGAAGATATGTCGTGTTTATTAAAATTGTTTATTGAGCGTAAATATGCAATTTTCTCTTTGCAGCTCTAATATGTGCCATTGCGATATACAGTGTTATCGCGTTTCAACCCCTCACTACATTTTTGTTCCAAACAAACATTATGGAAATGATATATAAACCGTCACAGTGAGGAAGGACAGTAATCGAACTTTTGTATCACATTCCATTTTATGATTCCCGTTTCAAAAGATTTAGATTGATTGTAGCTCAAAAGTGTGCATTGAGACATTTGCTTTAAAACCCAAGAACAGAGGGGTATGGAAAAATGTTTTCTTATGAGAAAACCTCTTAAGATGCTGGACTGGCGGGGAAGTTTTAGTGATTACCTAATTTCATTTTGAGAGTTGACTTCAAACATATTCAAATCCAAACTAGTTTCCCTGTCTTTAAAACCTTAAGGCATTTCAAAGTAAACGATTACAACGCAGCTTAATCATCGTGGTATGTGAAAATGTGTTACTGGATTTCCTTTGCCCATATATTATAGGTTTCCCGTTCAAGTTTATCATTTTCTCACTCTATTTCATGTATGTGCATCATAATTCACGCAGCTGCCGCTTTCGTGCCGGTTGGATCATACAAATTTTTAATTCGAGTAAGGCATTTCATTTACGTGCACTCAAATTTTCGTTTGGTGCACTCATTTTCATTTATCGGCACAAACATTTTTGTTCGGTGCAAACGAATTCACTATATTTCCATTCAATTGTCAATTTCATGCACCAATTTCCCGATTCGTTCATTAAATTTAAAACGAAACGGCGACGTACGTGCTTTGGGTCAAACTATTTCATTAATAGGAATTCTATTTCCTACTTAATTGCACTTAATTTAATCAAACTATTTAATTTTCAGGAATATCACATACGCACCTCAATTTTTAAGAGTGAGATTGTGGAGAGATATAATCTCCCATTTTGTGATCTTATATCATGTACAAAATGCTCAATGCTCAATCGACTTTCAAATGTTTTATATCGGATTTTTCTATCTTTCATTTTGAAATTGAACACACAAACTAGCACTCAAAACCAAATATGACTCAGTCATGTAGCGCACGAATTATAAAATATGAAATCGTCAGACAAGACAGTATTGTAATTTTCTGGATGTGCATTAATTTTGTATCAACCACGATACAGAGGAATTACGAGAGTTCATTACAAGAACAATAAATACTTTGTTCTTGAAAATCCCTCTGATCATTGTGGTTGATAATTTCTAGCCATCAATCTTCTGACGAGCAAGGCATTTCGGCATGAAGACTTGTAAACAAACAAAAAAACAAAAAACAAAAATGCTATTTTACACGACTGTAAGAACCTCTAAATGATAAATATCTCACCTCGCGGAGACATCTCTGCGACTCGACGTTCCCTATAATTTTATTTTTATATGTTCGATTTTTTGCGACTTATGAAACGGCGCGGAGACTCGGCCATACATCTCTGAGACGTCTCCGAAACGTCTCAGCAACTGTCTCAAAACCGTCTCAAAACTGTCCCAAACTAGTCTTAAATCTGTCTCATGATAAGTGAAATACCATCATAAGCTATTACTGAAGTATCACTAAAATTTAAAATTGTATGCACTTATTTATTTGTGATCGATTCGTGAATTTGTTTGAACGAAGGAATACATATTATGCCGAAGCAGCTGTAAATTACAATGCGTGCACACACATGAAATTGTCTGCACCTAAAGTGAATTCGCGCTAATGCTATGTAGAATCGTTTGCAAATATAGGGAATTTGAGTGAATAAAAATGAATTTGATTGACGATGCGTTACCGCGATCGCAACTTGTGTTAAATCGTTTGATCCAAATGTGAAATTGAGTGAACGTAAGATGAAATTCAGTGGGAAAACCTATATTAACGATAACCATGAAATTGTTGTGTTGTTTTATTTGGTGATAAAATGAAAAAGATAATATTTGTCATGAACAATAAGCAGGATTGTAGAATATAAATTTGTTTGGAAGATGCCCAGATGACGTATAAGCATACTACCGATTGTACGGCCTCGCAAGCATCATGGACGTTGTTAGTGCCTAATTAACGGTCGATTTACTCTCGAATCCCCACAGTTATCTTCAAAATTCAAGATTCGAGTGAATATTTTATTTCCTTCATAATACCTAAAACAACGAAACTTTTTACACAAAATCATGCCAATAATCCGTATGAGCATGAGGCCTGAGTGCTTATCTAAAACAATAGCCTTAATAAAGAAAAGATACCGGCAACATAGTAATCACTTATTATTTCCAACATGTATAAAATATTCAAAAGTAATATGGGCTTTGATATTTGCAATCTAGTGTAATTTTTCATTCTCCCCATTACATGGAAAATAAATTGATGTTTCTTGACGGTACGTGTGTAAATTATAAAGTTTCATATCACCTTTTGCAAATGTAATGATTTATAATTTCTGAATATTTTCTTTTCTCTATTATAATAGCTCATGATGAAGTACTGCATGGTGTCCTCACACATGTTTCCGAACAAATGACCAAGTGAGATTGTGTTAAATACATATGTTGTTTTTTTTCTCGATGGAAACAAATTGTGGATGTGCATATTAGATGCATATCATCACATAATGAAGGTCAAACCCTTAGAACAAAAAAAAAATACCTATGGTAACAGTTTTACCATTTTTTTTTTTTTTTTTTTGTTGTTGTTGTTGTTGTTGTTTTTGTTTTTTTTCTTCTTCTTCTTCTTTCTTTTCGAGCAAGGAATAAATACAAATAAGGTTAGAGAAATATTGATGATCTCAATACCCACAAATTTGGATATATTGGTCTATTTCTACGAGTCCTTGGTTCGTCGCACTCTCGAGAAAAATCACAGACCCATGGAGTCATATGATTTATAATTAAATTATGTGTCATTGAATGCATGTCTCAAAGATATAAAAAAATAATTGCAGATCAGCACATCAGAAAACAATTTAACTCCCATTTTAAGCAAATCTGTGCTACAGAGAAAAATTCTATAAAAAAAAATAATAATAATAAAATCTTTGTACCCGGTGATGTGAAAAAAAAAAAATAGAAAATAATAGTGATCAGCGTACCAAATGTATTTCATCTCTAATTATAATTTCTCTCTTTTATTTTTATTCTCTCCATAATAACTTGTTTCTTTGTTATTTATTTCTACAGGGCTTTCCGAATAAATGAGATGAAAGATGAGATGCTCAATCGCCTCAATGTTATGCAACAACGCATTGAAAGTATGCCTTTTATTTCTATTTCCAATTGATAGATAATTTCCAACTGTCCATAGTCATACGCATCTTAAAATTCACGGATCGAGTCATTTTTTTAATATAATCATACAATGTAACGTTTTGCACATCATTTCTACTTCACACATTGAACAAAGACAGCTCATACACGTCGTTACTTGTTCAAAGTCACTTCATCATTTGCATGAAACACGGACATTATTGGTAATGGGGGGATTTTGTCTGAGATAGAGACAAATAATAATTAATAGTTTCATTTCAGAGAAGTCATATAAAAACTATTGTTCGATACAATCATATGTATTGCATTTTTGATATTTCTCAAGGCACTGATGCAACGGTTCCTGACCAACAACGTAAGCAGAACCACATTCGAAAAAGTTATCAATAATAGAACACCTAGCGTTCTTAGTTTTTCAACTATGACCTGGCAGAGTGCACAATGTTTGTAAAACTCGAATGGTGACAATAATGATGAACCACTTTCAGCCTTTAACAAAGCCCGTTTGGTAATTTCTTGGATGTGTATAGAAATCTTAATTACTTGTTAAATACCATCCTGATGAACTTATTCCGTGAAGCCCGTTTAGTATTCACAAATTCAAATTTTTACACGTATTTGAAAAATTATGTAATACTAAGAAGGCGTGCTAATGAATTTGTGAGGGTTCGTTGTTATCGCTGAAAGAGATATGCTTCATTGCACCTGTTTTAAAACTACTAACTTTGATCTTTAACTTTTACTAGGAATTGTTCTTTTTTCTTTTTTTCTTTTTTATATGAAAAATATTAATTTATTGAGGGATTGTCAAAACTTGGGTAGCAAAATAATCAATAGGCAACATCACCAAATGTGTAACCTTTACTGGCAATGTGTACTACGCTTAGAACATGAACACTTTTGAATGTTGTAGCTTAGTACAACAAATTGTATGCTATTTCTTCTTTTTTAATCTATTGTTTGTTGTTGTTGTTCTTGGACATGATATAATTTTAATCATTATCCTTTAATCTAGATTTTCACGTGAAGTAATTTTTCTTTGCACTTTCTTAGTATTCCGCTGTGCCACAGATATTACGTCCCCGTCGATTGTTTTATGTCAGCTATGACATGCTAAATCGTCAACTTTCTGTTTTGTTCTATCAAAATTAACTTTATTTCCTTAATGAGCCTCTCCCACTTATTTCTAAGATAATCTAAAATCGTACGCTAGTAATACGAAAGGTAAGATACGCAGTTACAGGTATGCAATTACCTGTATATGAAATACCTTGACATTTGAATAAAATTCCGAGAAAGTACGTTCGATGAGATATTAGTCAGGCAGCCAGCTCGGTTCTGGTTAGCTGAACGAGGTACCAGTAGTAAAGTATTGGAATATATGGGGAGGAATCCCACATTTACTAAACCCAACGTCTGGCAGTGCATCTCTGCTGCATAAGGTCCCTACAGCCGGGGGCGTCCAAAATGAGTGCCCATTTTACAATTTTATTTTTTATTTTTAATAAAAATAGCAAAAGTCATTTTCTAAACACACTTAATTTGATGTCAAAATAAAGAGTATTAAATTGTCTTAACGCTTGTGCTATTTTGAAATCATACTGAAATCGAAAACAGTGAGAGTTTTAATGAAGAAATGTTTTTTTCTCACTTTTTTACGAAAATATTTTTTTTCCCTTTTTTCAATAATTTTTAATAAATAGTTGTATAAAACATTGATGTTTGTAACTTTTCTAAAAACTACCTACTTGCATGTGAATGATGCTGTAAAAAGAAGGGAGTTATATCTTATTCCGATAAAGAATTATGATTAGATAAAGTCAGGAACGCAATATAGACAAAAATCAACAATTTGCCCCGTATCGAAGAAGAATCCCATACCCGTACGTGTATTAGGAAAGGCCGATAACATGCGATAGCTTTTAGCAGACAAAACAAGTATCCAAATGTTCCGCATTTTTGGCACTTTTGTTTGCCTACTCACAGCCATCACATACAATTAGCTTTTCATAATACACGTGCGGGTATTGTGTTATTCTCAGTCACGGGGCAAATTGTCGAATTTTGTCTATATTGCGTTCCTGACTTTATCTAATCATAATTCTTTATCGGAATAAGATATAACTCCCTTCTTTTTACAGCATCATTCACATACACGTAGGTAGTTTTTTAGAAAAGTTACAAACATCAATGTTTTATATAACTATTTATTAAAAATTATTGAAAAAAGGGAAAAAAAATATTTTCGTAAAAAAGTGAGAAAAAAACATTTCTTCATTAAAACTCTCACTGTTTTCGATTTCAGTATGATTTCAAAATAGCACAAGCGTTAAGACAATTTAATACTCTTTATTTTGACATCAAATTAAGTGTGTTTAGAAAATGGCTTTTGCTATTTTTATTAAAAATAAAAAAAAATTGTAAAATGGGCACTCATTTTGGACGCCCCCGGCTGTAGGGACCTTATGCAGCAGAGATGCACTGCCAGACGTTGGGTTTAGTAAATGTGGGATTCCTCCCCATATATTCCAATACTTTACTACTGGTACCTCCTTCAGCTAACCAGAACCGAGCTGGCTGCTTGACTATATAGGCCTAGATATCTTTTCGTAGGATTTCTATACCTCTCCGTCTCTTTTGTGCACGTTTGCTTACATGTTTATGTGACGGTAGAGTAGTATATCTATTCATGAAAGTAGATTTAAGATATTATTATCATGATTATCATTATTATTATTATTGTTATTATTATTATTATTATTATTATTATTATTATAATTATTATTATAATTATTATTATTATAATTATTATTATTATTATTATTATTATTATTATTATTATTATTATTATTATTATTATTATTTTCATTATTCACATTGCGTAATACCAGTTGCGCTGACATTTACCTAATTCAATTGACGTCATTAAATAATAAAGCTTAAATATAATGCTGGTCTTTAGAACATACCACATGCAGTGCATGACGTGTAGATATACCTTTGATCATAGCATGTAATCCTCTAGCATGTATAAGTTGTGTAATGTTGGTGTTGGTATTTAAAATTACACATTAACTATTTTGGTACAACCTCTTAATCTTCATTTTGTCTTCCCCGACACTTCCTCTCTTTCTTTTCTAATTTGCTCCGTTCATCTGTTCTTTACATGTCCTTTTACATGAACCCATGATGGTTATTTTTTACTAAATAATCCTAAATTTTGAATTGTATAACAACAAAAAAAAAAAAAAAAAAAACGTTCATAGAAGACACATGTTATATTTATTTCTTAATCAAGGTTTTGCAACCATGCATGATGGGGGAATAACGCTTATATGCCTTGGAAGTATTTTATAAATCGATTTCATTTAGTAAATTGAATTCATGTTGATACCGACCTCATACAGAAACAAATAATTTATTAATCGCTCTGAATAGAGTCAATTTGTTTAGAATGAGTGAAATCGATTTAGAAATGCATTAATTTTTTTATCTGAGGAGGAGAGTGAGGGGATCTGTTGGGAAGGGCGGATTAATGGTAATAATTATCTTTGAATAATTTATTTGATATTGCAGTGGAAGGTATGAAGGCGATTGAGATCGAAAAATGTAAGATGGAGATTAGGGCTATCAAGGACGAACTACTCGCAGCAAAGAGGTAGGCATGGTAACGGCATATCATATTAATAATTAGATAGATACTGATTCAGCACTATATGGTTATAAAATGTTAAATGGTGTATGGCATGTATATTGTAGGGATCCTGGCTTTAGCGGGTTATATCCAACTTTACAACGTGTGTGCTATGTTATGTAGCAGAATTTAACCTATCTGTATGAAATGTGTTTAATCTATCTCGTAAATAGTTTGCCTTATGATGTTTCTGGAAACAAACATTTTACAAAGTTATAACAACATGATATTATATAGAATTGTATAAACCTTCTTTGTTTTTTAATCAATAAAGAATTCTACTAAGAAATAAAACAATTATCACATTTTGAAACAAAATGATAAGGAATGATCTGTTTACCCTATGGTCTGAAAACATGTCACTATTTGTTTAGATTACTCCTAAGCATATATCAGTTATCGGTAATGATCATGCTTTATATATTGAGTGAAAACAAATATAGTGAATTATGTGGCTCCACGCCCCCCCCCCCTAAAAAAAAAAAGATTTATTGACGATTTTCTATTTTAAAAAATAAAAAAATAAAAATAAACCTAAAACCTTGCAGAGTGACACCATTGTCACATATAACAATACGTTCTCGTAAAAAGGGGAAATAAGTCATACTTTTCTTCATACAATGCTATATTCGTCAATTATGTTCGCTCTGTTTGCAGCCGACACGCCAACTTTTGCAAATGTACCATACCAGCCGCTCATGGTAATGAAGCTCGAATCGTCGCAAAGCGTGATGTACCAAAATACCCGAAGGTAATTAAACATGAATGTTGTTTTATAATTTGTTTCTCTCATACAATTTTTCACACTAACATTTTTCATGAACACAATTTTTACAAATTATTTCATAATTTTTAAATAGTTTAACGAAAATTTAGTACAATATAAAGCAGAAAACAGAACTTACACCTGCGTTATCAGCATGGTGCTTGATATCCATCAGCATTCAAATATGTGTATATTAACAAAATAGAATTAGTATTAGAAAACACACCAAAGAAGGAAACACGAATTGTCTTGCGTAGAAAAAATATGATTGGAAGGAGGTTGACATAGCACAAACGGGTATTATCTCATAATTTTGCCAGGTCAAGGATATTTATTTTATACCGTATACACGTAACTAATTTCATAGTTATGTTTTAAAATAGGCTATGACTATACCTTTTTTTTTTCATTTATATTTTCTGGATGTATTACCTGTTCTTGCTGTTGGGTGGTTTTACTTACTGAATGTACTTTAGTCAAATAAAAAGTAATAAAAAGACAAAATGGGTTGCATATTATGTATCGTGAAATACTGCAGTATGCAATTCAAAATGATGCATGACCATATTCTACAGTCCCTAACAAACTTTCAATATTCGCTTCATCCAAACAAAACAAAACAAATCATTTGTATCATTGAATAAATGTTTTTAATAGTTCATTGTGAATATTAATCACGACCTATAACTGGTAAACATGGAGTCATTTAAGACGGAACCAGCAATATGTAGAATACCTGTGCATTCAATAACCGATAATTTATATTTTAAAATGCATTTAAGCACAAAACTTTTCATTCCCTTTCGGAAGTGAGTAATTTAATGAAGAGCTTAACCTTTGAAGTATGTACCTAGAACGGGAAAGTAATTCGAAGTATTTTATCCCTATGCCATCCTTATAATAATATACCATGAAACTACTCTCATTAACTAAAAACTACCTCCATACAATATTCTCAGTACCATTTAAATACTGACGGGAATAAATCGACCCTAGTATTCGTGTTTTTTAATGCTTCGTGTTCTCTCATTATTTCGAAAATGTACTAATGGCATTTCAAATGGCCTTTCTGAACAATAGTACGAAATTCAATCGTCCTTAATACCGGAGTCATTATTTGCATAACCATGGCAACCTATAAATGGCAATTTGAATTTGAAGAGTGTAGTGGAAGAAGTACTTAAGTCACATAATACTAGTTCTGAGATATAGGCGTTTGAATATTTCAAATTACTCCTCACATCACATTTTTTGAAATTTCAGATTCAAACTTGGTTGAGTTGATTTTTATCACAAAAGAATAATATATGCCAAATTTGAGTAATTTTGTGCTCATCGATTTGTGATAATCAATCAACCATATCGTGGACTTAAGTACTTCTTCCACTACAATCGTGGACTTAGGTACTTCTTTCACTACAAAATCTCATTATGGGGGTTTCTTATTTGAGGCAATTCGTATTGATTTCTTTGAAAATTGATGCTTTATCATATTTTGATATGGTGTCTTTGTAATATTTACATCTAAAAAATCTTACTGTGGGGTGGGGTGTCATTATGCTATTTTTACCCATTTTGGGGCATTTTTTTTCTCAAAATTTTGGTGTTTCAAAGGGTGAAGCCCGCTTCCCCCACATTTCACCTGTCTAAATTAAGAGGATAAAATATGATCCATTGAAATTATGACCAACATTGCATATTCCCCCAAATTATTGATAGGGATTAAACATATGGGGGTAGCATTATTATTTTTACTGTTTTAGAGCACCTTTTTACTATTTAGAGATTTTAAGGAGGCCAGTCCCTGTAAACTAGCCTGTGACTATTGTTTGACATAAATTAACAAAATATGAAATTAAGCTGGCAGCGGCACGTAGTAATTTTTCATATAAACCTGACCGGAAGGTTATTATACTCATGTTGGGACACTTTTTTAATTTTTTGTGTTTTATGGGCAGGCCCATCTACCCTGGTTTCTTGCCTGTCTGACACGATGTGATAAAACTCATCTAAATAAACTTATAAATATACTGCCTATGGAGTGGCAAAGTTAGCACCTACTTTACCCGACTGAGGGGCTTTTTTTATATTTTTGTGTTGAAGGGCGGGGGCGGGCCCATTCCACTTTACAAAACTGACAGGACTTTTAAATATATTTGATAGCATTTGACTTGAGACACCACATTGCAGGTGAACCTTTTGTGTGTTCATGCTTCGACATCCCCAATTTTTATTTTTATTCATTTTTTTTTTTTGGGGGGGGCGGCGCTGATCGCCCACCCGCCCTTTGTGCTTATTCTCTTGCAAAGTCCCAATATTGCATTAACTATGAAAGACTACCACTTTCCTACTGTGAAAACCAGCTATGCGCTTTTAACTACCCTCCAAAAACATATAATTTTGTTTTGACCCCCCCCCCCCACGCAAGCACACACCCACACACACAGAAACACGTACACATTAACGTCAGGCAAATCTTAATACACATGTTGGGGTCTGCCATTACCAAAAAATAGGAGGGCTGCCCTATTCCTCTTCCCATAGTGAAAACTTGGACTCGCAGCTTGGTGGACTTAGGTACTTCTTCTACTACAATGATAGACTTAAGTACTTCTTCCACTACAAAACCTCAAATTTCGAAAAATGGGGGTTGTTGGTTGGGGCACTTTGCAATAATTTTTTTCGCAAAATTGACACTTGCACATGATTCTTGATGGTATGTGAATATCATTTATGCAAAAAAACTCATTGTTGAAAAAATGTGACTTAAGTTCTTCTTCCACTACACTCTTCATTTTCCCTCGCTCTGTTCACGTTGGAAAAACCGTAAAAAGTGTATGTTTTTTTCCCTATCTTTATTATGGCTTTAAGGTCGCATTGTTGCTGCAAAAGCCATAGCCATGACATATTTATATATATGTATATATATATATATATATATATATATATATATATATATATATATATATATATATATATATATATATATATATATATTGCAATAGGCGTTAATAATTGTAGGGTCTTTATCGAACTTGGAATCTTCTTTTCTGTTTTTTTTTTTTAAATAATAGTAACAATAAAAACTTTAAAAACTTATTGACAATTTGACCGAAAATTAGGTTTATAAATGACGACTCTCAAACACAGCGACAAATTAAGGGAACTGTGTATATTTTGTGGCCTTTATGATGTCTTAACTTTGTATGCCTTTGTGACGTAGTTGTTTCCTTGAGGAGCGTGAGCATGTGATCAGCTTCCGAGTTTCCATGGTAACATACTGCATTTTGTGATAATTTGTTATTGTTTATAAATATCTATTAAAACTGTCAAAACTTGAAAAAGGAAGAAGACTTCCGGCATGAAAGAAATATATTGTTGAATAGAAGCATGAATCGCAGGTCAATTTTATTTTATATTCATTTATCATGTTTATATTAACATATATTCCTCTTTTTCAGAAGTGCATTTTATTGAATTTGGCACTTTAATATGATTCAAGAAAAGTTATTTGTTTACAAATTATGCCTGTCATATATTGTAGTACACACTGTCACGTGAGACAAAGGAATACCTCAAAAAGCCGACATTCGACATTTGGCACTGGGAATCAAATGAGGTAAGTTTACATTGTGTACATGTCTTATCGATCAGACAAGAGCCGTGTAAAGGGGCTGTCCCACTGGAGGCGATCGTTGTCGCGACAACTAGCGATCTTGCTGTTGTGAGTGTGGTAGCAAGTTGTTGTTGTAGTCTAGCTTAGATAGAGTCGTATGTAGGTTAATAATAACCTTTTTAAAGATTAACTCCTTATAGTTATGAAATTATCAGGTTGTCGCCACAACGATCGCCGCCTGCGGGACAGGCCCTTAATGCGGCGGTCACAACTCGCCGTACCTTCGACGTGCAACTCCCTACGATGGATTTTGTAGAAAAATCGTGCAGCGGAGGTACCTTGCAGGTACAATGAATGTACGACGTGCAGGAAGTTCTCACAATGCCCTTACTACAGAAACGCAGGAATCGCAGAAGTTGACCCAGGACCTGTGCGTGCATTGCACATGCAACGCAGGTTGCGTTGATGCAACGTGCCCCGTAGCCTACGACGACTTGTGACCGCCGCATTACTGTTCAAGTTATTGTTCGCTGCACTTGACTCAACATGTAAAATGATATCGTTTGGGAATTACGAGCCTTCTGCGGCGGTCACAACTCGTCGTAGGCTACGGGGCACGTGCCATCAACGTAGCCTGCGTTGCATGTACAATGCACGCACAGGTCCTGGGTCAACTTCTGCGATTCCTGGTTTCTGTAGTAACGTATTGGTAAAAAACTCCTACACGTCGTAACAATGCATTGTACCTGCAAGGTAACTCCGCTGCACGATTTTTCTACGAAATTTATCGTAGGGAGTTGCACGTCGAAGGTAAGGCGAGTTGTGACCGCCGCATTACTTAAATTCTTCTCCTGAAAATGTATACTTCTGCTGTCGATTTCTTGTACAAGCCTGGGCGTTTTATTTTTATGCAAATAAATCACATAAAGATAGGCATGATAAGGGTATATCATAATGTTGATACTTATGATACAAATTTATTCCTATTTAGAAACATAATGGTGCAAAACTCAATTTAGTCTACAGTCTATACGAAAGATCCTGTGAAACAAGAACTGGACAACTTTAAGAATACAGAACCGGGTATTGAATGAATTGCCCGACTCAAGCCCTAATTGTCTGTTGGAATAATTTTAGGACATCAACAAGAGCAAGTGGTGCTCTTTAAAACAACTTTTTTTCTCGATATGAAATTTATGGCATAGCATTTCATTGGGATATGTACGTATTCAACAATCCATGTAGGAACATAATACCTTTCTTTTCACGCCCTTGTGATATATATACTTCACAATGGTTGCATACTAACTGTCAAAATCAAATAAGCAATAGACTAATTAAAAGGGGGAAAACACATTATGAATAAAACCATGTAGGAATATAAAACAAATCTAGTATGGGAATGGGAGATCAGCAATGGGAGATAAAGGGGTGGAAGGAAAGAGAGAGAGAGAGAGTAGGAAATTGTAAAGGCATAATAATTAATGAAGGGGCTAAAGCGATTCAGCGCGACATTGAGCTTAAATCTAATTATGCCTCCGTTTAGACATGAATTTGTATAGGGAAAAATATTTAATTATGGGAATCGCCCATTGTCCATGGTCATCGTGTGAATAATGGATTAGGTAAAAAATACCTTGATATGAGAAAATGCGTGCATGCACGGAAAGGTGCTCTTTTAAAAAAAGGGCTTTAAAGGCACTTGTCCTACCTTCTCATATAAAGTGTATAAAGCGTGATATACCAATGACATGCAGATACACATGACTTGATGTTAGAGTTTTTAAAATTGATTTGAATTTTTTTTGTTTGCATTTTGTTGGCGACGTTTAAAGAAATTTGTCATTGGTCAGCTTATACCAAAAATGGGACACTGCGTTGTGTCGTAGGCGGGTATTCTAATAGAAGTAAACAATTTTGACACCTGTGGGATCAACAATAATTCACAAGAGATTTTCCTTTATTGCATTATTGTTATTTCTCTGTCGTTTCCACCTTTAATGTTCTAGATAACTGTTACCGCTTTTTAGTTTAAATAATGTATAATTTTCATTTATTCTATTCGTTTTCTGTCATCGGAACATTGTGATAATTAATTTACAGATGTTGTGCCTTCTTGAACACATGTACCACGAGCTGGGATTAGTCAACGAGTTTCACATGAATCCGATCGTGCTTCGTCGTTTTCTTGTAAGTACATAGTTGGTGAATAATACATGATCATTTTTTAAAAAATCGTGTGATTGTGAAATGGGTCCCTATTTGAATAATTTTAAGACTTCATCAGCGAGTGGTACTATTTAAAAACAAAAGCATGGTAGCGTATTTAAACTTAATATAAATTGCATAGCATTTCCTAGGGATATATGTGCATTCATTAGTTCATGTAAGAACACAATACCTTTATGTTAGTTCGTGCAGGTTGTCTTTTTGACCAGTGTGAAGTAAATTATCATACAATTGAGTGCATGTTAATCTTTAAACTGATTTATCCATTCACCTTGTGGAAAAACTTAACCAGTCTTTGTGAGCGCGGACTAGAGTCTATTATATAACTCATGCTAAGAATTTTGAATAATCCTGTCCTCTGATTGGTCGAAAGTCTGGTCATAGTTTTAGCCAGGCCTGGCCAAGAGGCTGAGCGTTCAATAGTCATCGTTCAATAGTCGTTTTTGATAGTCATTTTTCAACCGCAGTCAATTGTTCACCTATGCGCTCGCCTCTCGTTGTACACGCACTTTGCAACATAAGATGGGCGCTGACATTTTGCGCACTAAATTTCACATTTCCGAACGTTTTTCTTCGGTATATTTTTTCTTCGGTATAAGTTTTTCTTCGGTGTATAAGATATATAGTGACTGCCTTAATATTCGGGGCATAGTTGTTTCTAAAGGCTCTCGGGGGCCTTCCATCCAGCTATGACCCCTCGGCAAGCCTCGGGGCCATAGCTGGATGGAAGGCCCCCTCGAGCATTAGAAACAACTATTGCACCTCATGGCAGTCACTATATCTATACTATGAATTTCGTTTGTTTCACGAATAGGACTTCAAAATCCTACCTGGTGGCAACGAATCATTAAAAAAAAAAAAATAATAATAATTCTTATTATGAGTCCTGTTATCATAGCATTTTGTTCATAATTTTCCTCACTTGCCTTGTTAATTCGATATATATATATACTATTATATATATAATATATTATATATAATATATAATATATATATATAGTTATTTGTTTATAATAATTTATATTGTTAACTTTTTATAAATTTAATCTGTATTTATTATTATTATTCTAACTCAGCCTCTGCCGCTGCAGGAGAACTACGCGTAAACAACTCCGTTCATAACTTTCGTCACTGCTTCTGCGTAACCCAGATGATGTACGGTATGATCTACCTGTGTGATCTGCAGTCCAAGTTTAGCCTTTCAGACCTTGGCATACTTCTGACGGCAGCAGTCTGCCATGATTTGGATCACCCAGGCTACAACAACACGTATGACCTACCTCCTATCGTTTCCGTTTAAAATGATGTACAAAAAAATGAAGTGATGGAGCCTATAAGCAATGATTTTGGTTAGGAGTTATGACGCGTGAAATTCTTTGGTAGTTTGGTTCGCCCATAGGTACAACTCCTGTGTTAGACGAATAGTTTTTTTTTTATACAATGTAAAAACGTTATACACTGTGTAGAAGTGTCATAGTCTAGTGGTCTTATCACTTGACTGAGAAAGCAAGGACCGTGGGTTCGATCCCCGGCATGACACTTACGTCCTAGGGCATGGGCGTTTTGTCTACAATGCTCCTCCCCACCCAGGTGCAAAATGGGTACCCGGTAGGAATGGAACGAGTGCGCCGTAATGGCTGCCATGATTCGAAAAGATCCTTTGGGATTGGACCGGTGTCAGAAAGACTTACAAGCATCCGATGACCGGGGTAATAATAATTGTAAAGCGCTTAGAGATGAAATGGTTTCATATTAGGCGCTATACAGTGCGTCCCAAAAAGAACTATACACTTTTGACAAGGCTACAAAATTTAAAATAAATATTTCTTGGGGGAAAGGTTCAGATGCATATAAAGCTCATATCCTCAACTATCATTATGACACAAAAAATTCTTAAAATAACGCATTCTTCAGTGAGCAATACCCACTTTTATGAAGGACACAAAAAATAGTCTGCGCAGGAATTTGCTATTCATTGTCCACCTGGGTATGGCATGCCAAGAAGGATTCAAAGAAATAATGAAATGAATCAGCTAACAGAGTAAAAGATATATCAAAAGTCAGAAACAAACAATCAATATTATGCAAAATGTAGTTTTTCACCATTTTGTTTTCATATCATTGATATTTGCTCTGACTTCAGTTTATGTTTGTCTTTGTTAGCCGATTTATTCCATTATTACTTGAATCCTTCTTGGCATGCCATACCCAGGGGATATATGAATAGCGAATTCCTGCGCAGCCTCATTTTTGTGTCCTTCATAAAAGTGGGCATTGCTCACTGAATAATGCATTATTTTCGGAATTTTTTGTGTCATAATGATAGTTGAGGATATGATCTTTACATACATCTAAACTTTTCCCCCAAGAATCATATATTTTTGATTGCGTAGCCTTGTCAAAAGTGTATAGTTCTTTTTGGGACGCACTGTATAAATCGAAACTATTATTAATATTATTATTATTATTACACTGTATACACTGTTTAAAAAGATATTTAAAGATTAACCGGCCCCAGACCGTTCCAAAAAATGTATGTGAAGTAATATATTTTTTCTCTATGTGTACTGATATTGATCTCGCATTTATGACTTTTACTGTGCTGCTTCCGCTATTTCAAAATTATATTAGATATATGCTCTCTCTATGCAGTCGTTTGACAATACTCCTCATTACATCAGTGAGTGAATGAAAGAGACATACCCAATTTGTTACTGCCTTTACAGGTACCAGATCAACGCCCGAACAGACCTTGCTATCCGATACAATGACATCTCGCCACTAGAGAATCACCATTGTGCAGTAGCATTCAAGATCATCAGCAATCCCGAATGCAACATCTTTGGGAACGTACCCGAGAAGCAGTTCAAGGAGATTCGCCAGGTGCGGTTACACGTTTTATTTTATTATAAAAAGAGTAAAACGATGACTTTTAAGTGAAATCTTTCATCTTAATAGCTACCCACCTAATAATATTTGGACATTTTATGTGACCTTTTGGTAGTAGTGGTAAGAGTGCCCAAGTCTGCGCAGTGCCTATGTCTGCGCACCCACGTAAATGCGCGATTTTCATAGAACAAAACATCAAACTGACACCAAATTTCAATCTTAACCTCAACAATCCATTTGGAACCAAAAAAAAATGTGAAAATAATTGATTAAAAATGAGTTTCAGCAAGTTTCATTTGCTCCCTGAAAATTTCAATCATTGTCAAAAAAGAAAAGCCCGAAACTTCCCTGCGCTTGAATTGCGTCCAAAATGAGTGAGTGCGCAGACATGGGCACTATTCAGTTTTGCTACACAAAATGACAAGCCCGTCTGAAAATCGCAAAAAAAACATTGTTCTTGATAATAATTTCTTGAAATTTTTTGTTTCATTGATCATTAAAATATTAAGAAAGAAATAACAACAATGATTCTTAAAATGATATTTTACTTTGTAATAAAATCGAGATCGAATTTTAGGTGCGCAGACATAGGCACTTCCTTCATACATATTCATATAAACCCCTCACAAACAGTTCCACAAATCGACTTTGGGCCATTATTACTTTTCAGGTTCCTGACATTCATACCATTTAAAGATAATTTATTTCCCTTTTTATTGATATCCTATTTATATCGATTGTGCCATGCTTCAATGCACAGAATATCAGAATATGGAGAAAAGTAAAAAGTCGAATGTTGCAAAATGCATTTATCAAAGTGAAGTTCCGCAACTAGACTTTATAGGCCCTGATAACTTTTAGGGTATTTTCTAATTTTTATTGAATCTTATACTAGTTGCAAGTTAATTTATTCTTTTTTTCAACGACACCCTAATTGTAACAATAGTGTTGTTCTTGCATGCACAGGACAAGTCAGAAGTTAAATGTTGCAAATTGAATGCCTATTGTGAGTATTATTGTCTGTTACGAGCAATAACAATGCCTTTCGCAACTCTTCACTTTTTACTTTGCATTATATTCATGAGTTATGTGCATTCAAACATGTTACTCTTGCAAATAGGGTATCAATAAAAAGAAAGATAAATCAACTTTTTAATGCTATAAAAACAAAAGGCCACATTAAAATGTATCAAGGTGCAGAGTTTTGTTACAGAAATTTAAACTGAAAATTATCTTTCGCTTTATCATGTATTCAGGTGGTATTCAGGGGTTCTGTGGATCCAGGCATGACATCACCATGACAAATTAGGTATCAATCAAGAGAGGAATAAATGACATTGAAAATGGTACAAAATTCAATAAAAAATAGAAAATATCCCCAAAGTTATCAGGACCTAAAGACGAGTTGCGGAACTTCAGTGTGATCAATAAAAATGCATTTTACAACATTTGACTTTTTACTTTTCTCCATATTCTGATATTCTGTGCATCGGAGCATGACACAATAATTACAAATAAAAAAAAGTCGACGATGGATGAATCCAGCTTAAGTTTGTTTAAAAAAAAAAAAATGTTGCAGATGCCGCAGGTTAATAAAATCCATACGAAGGGTAGCTTATTCGTAATACATCCAGTACTTAAAATAATCATAAACATAACTTCAATAATTGTTTCTTTCAGGGTATCATCATGCTTATTATGGCTACTGATATGGCACGCCACTCAGAGATCCTTGACCAGTTTAAGGCGCAAGTTGAAAAAGGTTTCGACTTTAAAAACCAGGAGCATCTCAATTACGTAAGTATTCAATTCAAAATGGCTTTGTGTTTGTTAGAATTTTGATATATCGTATAAGTTCGCTTTTAACGTTCTGTTGTTTTTCTAATGTGGCTTCTTGTAGTCTTGTCTCGTCCAGAACCGCGCCCTGGCTCTCTTATGTTATTTTTAATTTTTTTTTTTCTTCATAATTTTAGCATTGATTATTATACCTGCAAGAACAGTAAAATCTGAATGTTTCAAAAATTAATAATAGATAACATATCAGAAATTTATGAATGAACACAAACATGAAACAAATTAATTATGTTGTTTGGAATAATCATAATGGTAAAGTGAGAATTTCCGTGTTAAGCGATCAAAAACATATGTGCTCGCTTATGTATTGTAGGACTGAATTGAAAGGATTACTAAGGTTTGAAATTACTCCTTCCAATTTTTTTCAAGTATTGACACATTTTTGTGGCCGTTTTCTACAGCTTCGGATGGTGTTGATCAAGTGTTGCGATATCTCCAACGAGGTTCGGCCATCGGATGTATCAGAACCGTGGGTGGATTGCTTACTCGAGGAATATTTCATGCAGGTTGGTGAACAAGGGTTAAGCTAGGAAAGTTTAGGAGGATCAAACACACCCTTTTTTTTCCAAGGATGGTGTCCTCAAGATGGTATCACTTGTAATTCAACGTTTCTGAGTACCATGAAAAAAAACACGCCCTGATGATGTTTTAGCGAGTAAAGTATTGAATAAGACATGTGCTATGTCCATGAAACCATACACACTGACTCTAAAAACTGAAGTGCTGTTTTTAGGTCTTCAGAGGCTGAAATCAGCACTTTTTAAGAGCTTGCATAGTGACTGCACTCAAAGTGCTGTTTAACTGCACTCAAAATGCGGTTTTAGCACTTTCACGTGAGCTAAACTTTCGGCAAAAATAGGCAAAAACGGCGTGACTTTGTTGGGATTCGAACCTTGGTCCTCTGCATGAGAAGCGCTAACGAGCACGTTAGACCAATTTTCATCTCATTTCACATCACATCTCGATTGCTAGCGGATCATATTGTTGGATGATGAACGTTCTTCAAATTTGCCATAATCATCTACTATCATAATTAAAGCCAGTTAGCGAGATCTCCGTTGGTCCATTGGTAACGTCAGCTGTACTCTCCAAAGTCTGTCTATGTGGAACCCGGTTCGAATCCCATACCGACATTGAACATTTGTTTTTCTGTTGATAACTTAACACTTGGGCTAGTGCTAAAATAGCACTTCAGGTGCTGATTTAGCACTTCAAGCGCAGTCACTATACGAGCACCTAGAAATTAGCACTTCAGTTTTTAGAGCGCAGTTTTCATTATTTGATTTTAATTAGCGAATGCACCCATGGTCCATTATAACTAAAAACTCTAAAATGGCGGAACACGATAAAACAATAAATCTCTGCTAATGGCAAGTTGTATGTCGGGTTGTCGTTTCGAATTTATACACTGGCACTAATTTACATGTAATTATGGTGAAAACATTGATAACAATAAAAAATATATGTATATATATATATATATATATTATTCTGGATTTATAAAGCGCCTAATACTTAGTTTCACAACATTCTTAAACCTGGTGTATAGTTTTGGTAACAAAAAAAAAATCGGCATAAAACCGATTAAATATAGTCTCATGTTGTTCACATTGCGCTAAAAGACATGTGTGAGAGATTTTGTGAAATTCCTTTCACGATTTCAGGTGAATTTCAGTGAAATGTTTGAATCCAAACACAATTTGTAACGGTTTTGAGACCTTTGCTGGGTTGTCCTGTCCCCCGAACTTCCCGCATGAATGGACCGTAGCGATCTGTGTGTATCACCCACACAAGAGAATCCCCATTGGTTTTCCATGTGAACGCCTAGTGCACACAAAGCTGAGTCGGGTCCCCGTCTTATCTTTTTTATACTATAATATCGTGAAATAAAGACATTAAAACGAGATTCCATGTAATATAACTTTCTTCGTTACAGTTATAGGATTCAGGCTTTCATATTATCTAACTGTGAATCCAAATTAAATTTTTCCTTCTCCCAACACTATACACCAGCTTTAAGCGCTTTAAAGACATATTATTGATAAATCAAGACCAAAATGTCGTAATGTTGTTGATTCTTAATCATTTCTTTAATTTAGAGTGATCGGGAAAAGGTAGAAGGCTTACCCGTAGCATCATTTATGGATCGAGATAAGGTGACAAAACCAACAGCTCAAGTCGGCTTCATCAAGTTTGTCCTCATCCCGATGTTCGAGGTGGTCGCTAGGGTGAGAATTTTTTCCAAACGTTTACTTGCCACGAGTGCCGATAGGCACATGCCCTGCCGTGCTCACCGTGACACTAATTAACGCAAAGAAAAGACTGTCCTGCTTTTCATACACACACACCCACACAAACGCACACAATCTTACATCTACTCACACACTGATGCGGCGGTCACAACTCGTCGTAGGCTACGGGGCACGTGCAATCGACGTAGCCTGCGTTGCATGTGCAATGCACGCACAGGTCCTAATTCAACTTCTGCGATTCCTGCAATTTTATAGTAAGGGTATTGTAAAAACTTTCTGCACGTCGTACATGCATGTACCTGCGAGGTACCTCCGCTGCACAAATTTTCTACGAAATCCATCGTAGGGAGTTGCACGTCGAAGGTACGGCGAGTTGTGACCGCCGCATAATACACATTGTAATAAGAAATGCAATGGAAATGCTTCTTGTTGCCTTTTTCTCAACTTTTAATAACTCCGTTTGAGTTCGGTATATTCAATTCATGTTGAAACAATGTTGACCAAATATCATGTACATTTACTGATTATGTCGAATAAATTTCAATTCAATTCAATTCAATATATAATGAAACAATCATTATATAACATATATATCGAATATATTTCCAATTTGACATATTATGATATAAGATAAATGTGAACTTTTATATAAAAGCATTATCCTAATTCTTTGTTTGCAATGGCGGAAGGGAACAGGCTGCGATTCCAAGGTTACACAACACATGAGGGAACCAGAGGTTCACGGTTCACGTGACCGGCTGGCTGGGAAGACGGTGCTCAACCTAGAGGCACAGGAAAAAGTTTCCTGGGCCATTGGTTCCCTACGCAAGATCTGGTAATCGCAGCCTGTCCCAAACGCCTGTTGATGGCGCTCTTGGCCATTCCTCTCCTGGAGGGATATTGGAAAATTATATTTATTACAGAAACGGTACCAAAAAACAATCCCCTCAATTATAACAATTAAGATACTGGAACAAAGCATCGGCCAAACACAAAAATAACCGCCCGACAACGTTATGTATCAAAAAACAAGACAATCTGAATATTTCTGTCAGTAATCAAGCCCAACCAACCATCCCAGTCAATAATCAAGCCCAACCATCCATCCATGAAAATAAACAAGTCCAACCAACCATCCATATAAACAATCAAGCCCAACCAACCAACCATGTCAAATATCAAGCCCAACCAACCACCTTGTTATCAATCAAGCTAAACAAAATCCATGTCAATATTCAAGCCCAACCAACCATCCAAGTCAGTAATCAACAAGACCCAGCAGCCTTGAAATTACAAGCTCACCTAAAAGCTAAGCAATCATTAAATATAGAAGCTCAATGTTTTCCTTCCTCATCTTCTTTCCCATTTTTACTATGTACATCAATTTTCATCACCCCTTCCAAATTGGAGATTTAATCTCCAAAAACCAGGACATATTGTGTACTATCAACTGAATAATAATATACCATGACACATTTCGCAAGCCCATGAATAACATCTGTAACAACCTAAACTCGAATTCAAATAAAACCTTGTCTTCAGTAGCTGTCACTTCCCCCAGCAGCCTTTTAAACCATCACAACCCAATCCTGTTACCCAATTATACTCGAAGCTCTATGCAACTTTCATATAAATCGAGTATGCCGAACTATTTTTAGACATATAAAGTACCAACAACGACTACATATATATACCATCTCTTCGAAATATGGGCCCGCTTTCCCCCCCAGCAATTATTCTCACCAGTATAGTTAAGCATATACACCTGTACCTTTTAACCACCTAGCATACTAAGGGAAGGGAGGGAGGGGAAAAGTAAACCGAACTCAACGGAGAAAAAGGAGAGAATGATTAATTTATCCCTGAAATGCGCACCT